>JANHZU010005147.1:0-24069 GCA_032468055.1 Acrochordus granulatus | reverse complement strand
TTTCATGACCCAACTAGGTCACATCATTAGTGCTAACTGATGATGTGACCTAGTTGGGTCATGAAATGTCTGCAAGAAAACAACCAAGCTCAGAGAGCGTCAAGGACCCCACAGATGAGAGAGGGAGTGAAAACAGACTGAAACTGACTAAAAATGCCCCACCACCAAAGCCCAAATTGCTAATCCTACCTATCATCTCACTTTTTCCTTTTAGCCAATAACAGATCTACTGACCCACACACACTTTTGGATCATTTTCGTTGACTTGAGAAGCAGTTGCCCAAAGTCTCCCAGCCCAAAGTGGGTGGCAGAGTGCTGGATGCAGAGACACAGTAAAAAGGCTGGTGCCAACTTGTGGTCATCTCCTGTAGGTTCGATGAGCGTGATGATCCTTCTCAGCAAGAGATCTTCATTGGCCTTCTCAAATTCTAGTTGGAGTTTCCTCCGGCCAGGGGGAGGCTGGCTCTCCTGCTTCTTGGAAGAGGAGGCCTTGTCTTTGAAATGGCTGCCACACATCTTACAGGTGGACAACTCAGGTTCAGAAGCTTGGCGCATGGCTTTCAGCCTCACCAGGGTCTTAGTGGGTAGCAGCTGAGTTTTGAGAGGGTCCTTGTAGAGGAATAAGTAGGAGAGGCCGAGGGAGATGAGATCGCCATGACGGAGCACAACCGTCTTTCCCACCCCGGAGAAGTTGATGGAGATGGTGGCGCCCACAATGGGTTCCAAGATGAGCTTCTCCTCAGAGCGGTGGTGAGAACGGCTGGGCAGCTTCACTCGCCGGATGGTGCAGTGGAGAGGAAGGATGTCCGGAGCCGAAAGGCTAATACTTGGCTTGCTGGCTTGAGTCCTTTGGCCAACTGTGTGCTGTTCACGGTTCAGCGGGTACACCAGACTGTCCTATGGAGTCCAACACACAAGCAGGTAGAAAGGGCCAAGCCTGGAGCAACCTGTTCTGACTGAGGGACCCTCATGCCAAGTTCAGGGGACTGGCACCTCAGGGGACTTCCCTTACACAGCCCAATAAGAGGGCTACCAAAAGCAACTTAGAGCTTCCCTCCTGCACTCAGACAGAGGAACAATAAACAGGCTGGGAGGGTGGACATCCTCTGGGGTTGATGGAAGACGGCTGTTCCTACCAAACAGGTTAGGAGGATGGACATCTTCTGGGGTTGGGAAGGGTGGATGCTGACTGAGAAGGGAGGGGTTGAAAACAGTGTCAAAATGATGGGTCTAGAGAATAGTAGGGCAGGGAAGGAGTCTGACTGGGGGTAATGGGAGTTATAGTCCAACTCTTCTGAGGAAAGGTATCCACAGAATCTGGCTAGAGCTACTACTGCAGTCTAGGGAACTCCAGGAAGGGAAGCATCCTGGCTACCAAAAATCAAGGCCATAGCTATTTAACACATCTGGAAGATATAATAGGAAGTGCAGTCCAAGACATCTAGCAGGGGGGCAACTTGAAGCAGGCTGCCTCACGTGAGAGGTGACACTTACATGCTGCTGGCTGTATCCCTGCAGAAGAAGAAGATGTGGGGACTGATAGAGTGAGAGTCTCAAGTTGTTGCCTCCATTTGGTTCTTCAGCAGTAGCTGGCCGTCCATCTGGCACGCCCTCCATGCATCGGAGGGTTTCCGGCAGTGTGGAGTAGTGCCGCTGAAGGGGCCCCTCTTCTTTCTGGTCATCTGGTGGGCCTGCCTGGCTGAGGCTGGTCTCACTGACGGTGCGCCTAAGGCTGGGAGGCGAAGTGTGGCAAGCCGTCAAGAGAGTCATAGTGCCTTTGCTCCGGTTGTGCTGGAGCTTCCGAGCCTGGGCATTAATTCCTGGGAATGATGAAGAAGAACGTTGGCAGGTAAGAAGGAACTTTCTAACCATCTGCACCATCTAACCCACCATCCTGTCCTGCCCCCTGGGGCTTGGATGCTTATTTCCTTACTCAGGATACTTTCTCTTAATCTTAGTGGTTCCATATAGATACACCTAAGATCCAGGTAGATAGCTGGCCATCACCCCTTCTTGTGGCAAGGTACACCTAACCTTACCTGTGTTACTTCTCAACTGTTTGGAATGAAGGTCCTAGTCCAGCTAAATGGATGCACCTCACTTATACTGGCTAGTCTTAAACATGAAGCCAGAAACATCGGAAACATCAGAAGATCTTCAGACTGCAAGATGGACATTGGAACAACATCCAAGAAGAAGGCAAAGGTAACACTTCCATATTATTGCCAAAAGAACATCATGGACATTATCGCAGACATGTCCATGAAGTCCCCAGAAAAAGTGAGATTACTTTGGTGACCACTTACAAGTACCTGATTCTGTTAACATTATTATTAATAATAATAAATTATTATTTATTACCTGGATGATTGAGGATTTTTTTTGCATTATTTTCCAGCATTTTGCAAATGTTTGCCACAGGAGAATGGTGAGTCTGCCTGCCCCTTTAAGACCGCATGGGCCTGTGACTGTTTTACCCTGCCCATCCCTCTTTGCCACAAAGGCCCCTGGCTTGGAGCTGACTGCAATGAAGAGCAATGGGGGATGATGATAAGTCCATTTGACATCTCTGGACTCCTTTCCTTCTCCTGTTTTAATTTGGTTTTGATGAAGGCTTCACGATGAAGTCGAAAGCTCAACAATATCAAAAATTAAAGTCCAGATGACAAGATTTATAAGCCTCCAGGTAAGTGTTAACATTATTATAGTCATGTTCCTATAGAATCATTGGGTAATTTTATATCTAAGAAACTTCCTTACCCAGGTATTTTAACTTAAAATGGATACATCCTTCCCAGTCAGAGGAATGTGATAAACCTCACAAAACCTAAGTTTTCTAAATAGCCTACTAAACTACAGCACAATTTTCAGCCTAGAGTTTCAGGTCATTCTCAATATCCATCTGCCTCCTGGATATTCAAGATAATTTATTTTATTAATATTCTCATTAGAAATGAGCAGCCCTTTAGCTGTGCTTTTCACAACCAGCTGAAATCACAATGCACTTGGCCCACCAGCGAGGCTGCAATACTTGGACAGTGTGCATTCACAGATCAACCCAGTCCGTTAAAGATCACCTGCAATGTTGACTAGTAGTTTCCTTCTTCAATCTCTGCCACCTCCTTATTCTCAGTTCAGTGTGATTAAAGAATTAGGAAAGACCTGCCCCTTCATTGCCCTTTCATTAATTACATGAAGTTTCATTATGGCTCGTCCCACAGTCAGCCAGATGTTTAGACTGATTTTGGCATTTTTGTCCGCCTATTGATTCCTTCCCAAAGATGTTGTAGTTGGATGGCATTAAAATTGAGTGCTCAATCGGATTCGAACTAACCCCGGCAGGTGCCAATATTGGAAACACAAATGGGGTTGGTTGATAACTCTAACTGTGAATGTGGGAATGTCCTGCAAACTCAGCATCACATCGCGATGGAAAGCCCCTTCAGAAGGTTTCCTGGCTCCCTGCAAGATCTACACCATCTTGAGGGCGCTGCTGTCCGATGGCCAAACTATTTAGACACCCAACCATAAGCCTAGGCACTCTAGTAGCTGCTCACAAATGACTTGTTTTTATTCATTTTATTCATAGTTTTATTCATAATTCGTACTGTATGTTTTAGAAATAATTCACAGTCCTAATTTTACATACTCTTAGTGAACTTTGGTGCAATATGCTGCATTTTGATATGCCGTATTAGATAGATAGGGAGGTAGGTAGATGGCATTAAAGGTATTGCTGCAGGATGTAAGCTGTAACCTTTTGCAATTGACGAGTGAGTTTGTCAGTGTTGATGGTGTTCAAGTGGTGCTCCGGTTGTTTTCAGACTGACCCAAGGCACCTACTACTATCGGTGCCACCTCTGCTTTCTTTTGCCACAGTCGTTCTATTTCATTATTATTACTATTACTATTTTACTGAGCAGCTATTTCACTGTAGAAGAATCCAAACAAGTCAGGTCTGGCGGGAAATACTAGGATGATGAAATGAGAAACCCCCGTGAGTCTGAATTTAATTAAAAGTAAATGAAAAAAAGCACAATTCCAGGGAGAAGATCTAATGAGGAACTTGCAGTCCTTTTGGAATGAAGGGCTGTTTCATCTCATTTCACTGTACATTTTGCAGTAATTTCAACAGGAACATCCTTGGTCCTCTAGCTAACTTGGATCCTTCTGTGACCTCTTTCAAATGGCAACATCCCAATGAAATGCAGATTTTTTTTTTAACTTGAGGAAATACATATTAAAAACCAAAAACTTTGGGATGATGGATGAGGAAAAGGAGGGGACCACTTATCTGTCATCAAAATTTGCCAGGGTAAAGATATTTCCCTATTTCTGCTCTCTGTTTTGGCCCCCCGCCCAAGCCATACAGCAAAACAAAAGCCAAAAATCTATTTGATAAGAGATCACACACGCACACATATACACAACACACACACCTAAAAAAATTTGGCCTGGCTATGCAAATGACATTTCCCCCCACACACTCCTCCATCAACCTTCTCCAGGTTCCCTTCTGCTCTTTCAGCCACTTTGCTCTCTTTCTTCTTACGCACGCACATAACCCAATTTCAGATCTTTTGCTGCAGCCTCTCACAGCTGTCTTACGTTATGGGGTTTTCTTTTTTTTTTTTTAAAGTCTCTTCTTCCCTTGACCTCCTCATCCTCCTCTTCCTCCCAAATCCCAATAAATAAGCCAGGGCCGGAATGCAGAGGACGATCTGCTCCCCTGGACCAAGGAAGGTTAAAGAGGAAAACTATCTTACCGCAAAGTTGAGCCAAGGGCTTTCCATCCAGCTTAAGCCAAGCTTTTTTGCCAGCGCACTGGCTGGTGGACAGGACCTGCTGACTGCAGTGGGATCTCTGCGCATTAGCTGCAGAGGTAAGGAACAATTAACTTCTCCACACCGGCTCTCAGCGAGAGAAAGTGTGTGTGTGTGTGTCTATACCCTAGGGCAAGCAGAGGCTGGTAAATGCAAGCGCAGACATCCGATACGCCTCGTGCAAAACCAGAGGAAGAATCTCTTCCTCTCTTTCTCCGAGTGCAGCACCCCTACCTCTGACTTCTTTGCTCTTCAACCATTGAAGGGCCCTTATTGCTGGAGTGAAGCCAAGTTCAAGCAGGCTGAGCAGATCCTTGGAGAAGGAAGCCCCAAGACACTTTGGGGTGTGGGAAATCCAACTGTGCCAACCTCAGAAAAACAAAATCAAGTGAATTTACCTTTTGACTCCCAATCTCTCCTCCTCTCTCTGCTCACGGGACAGTGGGCCCTGGTGGTCCATTCTCATGTCTTCTCTCTGTACGTTCTCATTAATCCGGGTCACGTCTTGTAGCAAAACTGCAAAAAGCCTTGCAAATCCAAACAGTGGACCTTCTGTCTTCTCTCCACTGTTTCCCCGTAGAGGCAGGTATCGTGCACCACCGTTTTCCACAACCGTTTTCACTATTTGCCCCAGCCGAAGCTCAAAAGCAAATTTCTCAGGGTTTTCTCACAGTCCCTCCGGGGGTGATTTTTAAAAAAACAAAAATCTGCATTTTCTGGAAAAAAAGTGAAATTTAGAGATGGGACTCTTGCCCTGGGCAGAAAGTAGAGGAAGAAAGAAGGGATCCATCTCCTCCATGGACAAAACGAGAAATCAGGATCAGAGAAATCCAAGCCCATTTATAAAGGAGATGGCTGGGAGTCCGACAGGCAACCTACCTTATTTGGTGAGGAACAGTCTTGCGGTTCTTAAATACACTTTTTTGTTTGCTTTAAAATCTATCTTTGCTGGGAAACTTAAAAGAAGTGACCGGAGAGGCAAGGGGCAGGAATGCTTACTGGGATTGTTTATATGTCTCCCAATTAGGCAGAAGAAGGAAAAAATAGCCGAATAGTCCAGAGCAGTGACTCGCAGTGATTCCAAGCCAAGCTGGACCAAGAATGTCTGGGAGAAGTTGGAACTCAGCCTCCACGCAACAGGACCAAGGGCAGAGGAGAAAATGTGGGCCCACATTTGTCCCTCAAGGTTGAGATAAGGAAGATTCTGCACCTCAAGAAGAGCAGTTGAAGGTAGGTTTGCCTCTAGACCTGGAGGCAAAGTTAAGGCTGACTTCGGATTAGGATACCAACACCTGCAGCACATTTTTTTCCCAGATGGCATTTTCCACAACTACCCTGATTTATGGGGAGAAATATGGTTTGGGAAGTCGGGAATTATCATCCCATCCATCAGCTGCCCAGCTGGTCCAAGCTGCTGAAGAGCCATCTTGACCTACGAACTGTTCAAAGCTTTCCACGAGAGCAGGTGGGATGGCTGTGCCTTGTCAACCAAGGACGGGGTCGAAGCTGAGATCCCAAACCCCGATTTTTCTCATTAAGGCAGTCCCAAGAGGGAAGAGTGGAAGGAAGGGAGGGAAAGCTCCAGTTGTATTTGCTGGGTCAGCCTGGAAGGCTTTCATCTTATCTTTTGCTCTTCTGTCATCCTCCTGATTTAAATCTGTGAAAAATACCGGTTCGTCCTAGAAATCGATTCCGTATGTTCCCGCAAAATGGGACCTCTTAAGAGCAATTCACAAAAGACTCAGGACGAAACACAGGCAATGAGGACAGTCAACAGATTCTTCCTACGCCTGTCTGGCGTCATGGCTTTAGCCAAACACACAGGACAAGAAGACTGTGCGTAGGTATGGCGTGTTTTTTTCATTTGTCCAATAATTTTGCTGGTTCTGGAGCTAAATTTACCTTCTTTCCTTGGGGTGGAAATATACCTGTACAATCCCTTCTCTAGTTAGAGACTGAAATGCCCAAACTGAAGAAATACACAGATGGACAGTTGTGCGTTTCCCAACCTTGGCAATTTTAAGATATGTAGACTTCAACTCCCGGACGTCCCCCGCCAGCATAGTCCACATATTTTAAAGTTGCCGCAGTTGAGAAGCACCGGTTCAACATCTAGCATGTAGGCCCCAACCTAAACTGGGTCTTCTTGCATGCATTTTTTTAAAAAATCAGAACTAATCATACATGTCCCCCCACCATAATTAACCTGCCGTTATTTATGCTATGCCCCAGGGAAGAATCTGGCACATCCAAAGCTTGCCAGTAAGAAATCTTTTTTAAAGTTCTGGACTATCCGCGATTTCTGCAATACCTTCTTCTCCATCCCTTGCCATGGGCAACCAGAGCCTGCAAGATCGAAAAAATGGCTCCTTCTCTCCTGTTCAATCCTGTTGGGGCGGGGGGCACCCACAAACAAACTCCCAAAAAGGCTGCAGTGAAAATTAAGGGGAAAAAAGAAGAACTTTAGCATTCCATTTCCAACTTCTTCCACTAAAGAAACCCAAGTTTTGATTTCTTTATCTGTAGGAAAGGAACCTCCTGTATTGACCTCACTTAACAAAAACCAAACAGAGGTGGGAAAACAGAGAAAGAAAAACACCCCCGGGGAGTTTTTTCACCCTTGAAAGAAGACTAGTGTTCCACACTGTTGAACCTCCCCAAGTTTTGCTGGAAAAATAAACACTGGACTTTTCCTGGAAGTGGCCGAATCTTTCTACACTTCTCTCTGTCTGGACTGTGGGTCTGAATTTTCCTCCCAGGCGGCTGCTGCCGAGTGACGATTGACGCAGAGTCTGCCTTACCGGGTTGCAAATGAAAACACGGGTCTCTGGGTGTAACACGACTCCCGTGCCAAGAGGCGCCGCTCTGCTCTTCTGGCCACAAAGTTCGACTTGGCCTATCGCTGCAGACGGCGACTGCAGCCATGGAATCGAAAGACGCTTGCTCCTTGGGAGGAAAGCTATGAAGAGGCAGAGGCATCCCCTTGCCCACAAAGGTCCGCATGGTCCATGCTGCGGTCTTCCCAGGAGTAACGTATGGCTGTGAGGGTTGGACCACAAGGAAGGCTGAGCGTCAAAGAATTGATGCCTCCGAATGGTGGTGCTGGAGAAGACCCTTGAGGGTCCCTTGGACGGCAAGGAGGTCAAACCAGTCAATCCTAAAGGAAATCAGCCCTGATTGTTCACTGGACGGACAGGCGCTGAAGCTGAGGCTCAAAGACTTCGGCCACCTAATGCGAAGTGAGGACTCGTTGGAGAAGACCTGATGCTGGGAAAGATGGAGGGCAAGTGGAGAAGGGGACGGCAGAGGTCGGGATGGTTGGGTGGCATTTTTGATGCAACGGGCGTGGGCGGACTTCAGGAGGCCTGGCATGCTGCGGCCTGTGGGGTCGCGGAGAGTCGGACACGACTGCGCCACCGAACCGCCAACAGCCCATCGCACTTCCTTACAACGGCCCAGCATCTGCGGCTGTAAAAGCCACACTGCTGCTTTGTGCAAAGAGCGCCCCGGGTCAGCATCTTGCGGCTTGTCCTCGGAATCGCAGCCTCTCAGGGCTGCGGGGGCCGTGGAGGTCCTCTGGCCGTCGCTCGGCCAGTCGACTCGGCCAGCGGATGCAGCCGAACGTTTGGACTCAGCCGGCCCACAGAACAACAGGCAGGGGTTTTCCGCAGCCCCCTGGGCCTTCCGCTCTCTTCTGCGTGCCCAGAGTGTTCTCACCACTCTTGGCCCCAAACCAGCCCCGGAAGCCGAGTTCGACTTCCTTCCTCTTGCCCCTCTTTTCCGCCGAGGTGGGAACTTAAGCACACAGGTCAAATCCTCTGGAAAGGGCGCACAACTCCGAAGCATCAGGGAGGCGCAGCAGCGCTCCTCAGCCTGACCTGGCGGAGGTGCGGGTAGTTCAAACTCCATTTCCCAGAATTCCTCAGGGCCAGTCCCTACCTGGCTGCAACTGAAGGGAAGAAGCATTTCTCCCACCAGGCTGAGGAAAGGATGGCATTGAGAGAGGCGGATGTTGTGTACTACACACAAAGGTTGTGTTGGTGACACGGGTCAGCCGGCAGGAGGAACCGCCACCGAGTCAAAAATGAGGTTGAGCTGAGTGGACTTCAGTACCCAGAATTCCCCAGCCAGGTACACAGAAAAGGTGAGAGAGCAATTAGACCTTGATTTGTTTCCTACCAGCAGTGCGCTGCAATGCTCACGGTGTAGGCAGTCCTCGAGTCGCAACCATTCATTTAGCGGCTGCTTGAAGTTACAATGGTGCTAAAAAAAAGTGACTTACGACCTGTCCTCGCACTTAAGACTGTCGCAGCATCCCTACAGTCACATGATCAAAGATTCAGGCACTTGGCAACTGCAACGTGTATATACGGCGGTTGCAGTGTCCCAGGGACATGTGACCACCGTCTGCGACCTTTCGAGCCGGCTTCCAACCCGCAAAATCAATGGGGAAAACCAGATGCGCTAAACGCCCATGCGATGTGCTTATCAGCTGCGTTGATTCACTTAACAACCACGGCAAAAAAAGGTGGCAAAATCGGGCACGACTCGCTTAACCATTGCCCCTGCTTAGCAATGGAGATACTGGTCCCAGCGGTCGGTGTATGTTGGGGACTGCCTGCATTGAAGGGATTCGACTTCCTGACCTTCACACCTCGCATCGTTTCCACTGTATGCAAAGTTGCAGCCCTAGGAATACATTTTTGCCCCCTTTTCTGCCACGGTCATTGAGTGAATCAGCAGCTGTTAAGTCAACCGCATGGACGTTAGGCGAATCTGGTTTTCCCTGCTGATTTTGCTTGTCGGAAGGTCACCCTTGGATGCCGCAACCACCGTAAGTCTGACCCAAGCGTGACAGGCAAGCCAGGATAGTGAAGCACTGAGGGGGGCTTCGGGCCAGGCAGGGACGGCGACCCAAATTTTCCTCCCCCCACCCACCCAGTCCAAAACCTAGCCCAGTGAAGTCTCAGACCTTCCCCGGTGCCACAGGCTGGGTAATGCGTCTGTCCCCAGCTTCGCCCCCTTGCAGCTGCCCGAATGGCCACCGTTCTCCAGGTCCCAGCCGCAGTTTAGCCCCCCGCAGCTCAAACCCAGCAGCGCGCACGATGACGGCTTACGATGCTGCGACCTCGGCATTGCGCGGAGCGGCGTCACCTTCCCAAGGACCTTCTCCCCTCACCTGCTGTGATGGTGTCCCTGTCCTCGGCTGCCAGCTCCTCCACTTCGGATCTCTTCCGAAGCTCGAGCCTCCGAGAGAAACCCTCCCGGGGCTTCCAGAGGTCCTGGATCAGGAGAGGCTTCTCGTCGTCCCGGAGGATTCGCAGCCCTTCCGCCTTCCACTGTTTTTCCGAGCCAGCAAACGCGCCCACGACGTCGCAGAGAACGTAACGGCCAACATCGGCCCGGCTGAGTCCGTGCCTCTCAAGGGCTTCTTTCAGGAGCTCTTGGGCACTTGAGCTGGCCGTGGCCAAGACGCTCTTGTAGTGGGTGCCCACGCAGACGTGACAGCCGAAGACCTTGAGGACCCCAGGGGCCGAGACCTGCGTGGACAGCTCCGACGGATCGTCCTGGCTTGCCCCCGAGCAACCGGCCGCCGAGCTGCGGTCCTTGTAGCTTAGTGTCCGGTACAAGACCTGCGAGAAGATCCGACTTTGTCGCTTGAATTTGCTTTTGGACGGTGGCGACATGGCTGGGGGCGACCTGTAGAACATCGCGCAGGAGGGCGTCACGGGTTGCGGCTGGACGGAAAGAAAGCAGAGGCGTGAATGCGCGGCCAAACAAAGAGGCCGCCGGCCGACCAACAACCGAGGTGCGCCGAAGCTCTGCAAACGAGGAAGGACACAAACCGCAGAGCCCGGGTGGCCTCAAGATCGGACGTCTGGCTCGCGTCCCGGGGGCAGCCGGCTCACGTTGTTTTGCGAGTCGTCCAGAAAAGTCCAGAGGAAGCCTGGGGAGGGTTAGGGTCTTTCAGACGTGGCAACGTGAAGATGGGCGGACAGCAACTCCCGGAACTCCCCAGCCAGCATCTTCGAGTTGCCAAGTTTGAAAAATCACGGATTTGGGGCCTCTGGACCCCGCGCGGCAGACCCCACCTCTCCCTCAAGCACGAGGAAATGGCCTGTGGAGGCGAGCCCGCCCTCCCGCTCTCCGTACCGGCGACGCTCGGCCTCCAAACCGACTTTCCGAAGCCACCACCGCTCGCTGTGGTGGAGAAGACGGCCGCCTCCAAAACCGGCATTCCACGTTTCCCCTTCAACGAGCAGGTGCCGGCCCACCACCCCTCCAAACCCGAAAACCAGCCCGCCCGACACTTCAGCCTCAGCGCATGCAGAACGCAGCGGTGCCCCTTTTGCGGTCTTGGTCGCCCTTGGCTCCAGCCAGAAACGCCGCGCAGGGCTTCCGGCTGGCCAGAGTTGCCCCCCCACCTGTTTGCTCGTAAGTGCGCCCAGCGCGCGTTGCTTCGAGGTCTGGGGGCCCCACTCCTTTTCCTGGGCCGAAAAGCAGGTCTCCAGCGAGGGCTCAGAGGCACGGAAGCCGTTCGCTGTTACGGGATACGGAAAGTTGGTCCCGGCAATCGCCACCTCTCCCTAACGCACTCCTGGCATTCTTCGGTTGGTGGTGCTCAGCCTTGGCAGCTTCCAGATGGGGGGACCACAAGGCCCGGATTCCCGAGCCAGCGCATCCTCTCCAATGCTGGGCGCTGAGGTCCACACGCCCAGAGTTGCCAAGGCTGGGAAACCCGCTCCAAGGAGTCGATTTTGCTCTCACTTCAGCAGCGTGACTCCACGTGGCAGCTGCTCGAGTTGAGAATAATCTGGACCAGTGATCCCCAGCACCTCTCCCGGGCCCCGGCTTGTCCTCTCAGCGGTGAGTTTTCCAAAGCTTGCCGCGTTTTCAGCCTCTCCGTGCTGCTTTCGGCCTCGCCACGGCGCGTCGGAAGGTCGTTTTGTCCTCGCGGTCATCGCCCGTAGCAGCGAACCATCTGGAGATCTTCGCGCAACAGCAGTGCAAGCGTTGCCCGTCCTCAACCCCGCGGTAACCGAGACCAGATTTGGGGCGAAGAGAAGACCAGGCCCGCAGCACGGAAGCATTCCCCGAGTCGAATTCAAGACTTTCACGGCATTTGACCGGCGGCGCCAACCACGTTTCTCCTTGACACAGGGTTTGGGTCACCTGCATGCAGAAGGTTTGCGCGCGCACGAGGTCACTCTTCAGCCCGGCAGGGGGGCTAGACAGAGCCGCAGGCTACTTCTGAGGTCCCTTTACGTATATGTTGCTCTTGGGTTGTTTTTTTCCCGAGGACGTTCCCGAGGCCCCTTGGTGGGCGGCGTGGGCATCTTCTCCCCATTGGGAGGTCAATGAAATCGGTGGGGGACCGGCCACCGCTCGGCCACGGTATCAGCCTCCCGCCTCGTGCAAGACCACAGCTTGCAGGGTCGCATAATTACACACCGAAATCTCAGTTTCTCTCTTTAGGAAAAGGGAGCCTGGTGGCGGAGAGCGGCTTGGAATAAGGTCCTCCACCATTTCCGGTGCAAAAGATGGATTAAGGCCCCGATGGGAAAACCGGGACGGAGAAGGCAAGACGGTGACTCTGCTGGAGGTAAGACGCGGCTCCCTGACCGTCTCACAGTTCGCTCCCACCTGCGAACATCCGTCACTCGATTTCCCCACCCTAGTAAACATGCTCTGCAGAACAATATGCAGGTAGTCCTCTACTTACGGCGGGTCGCTTAGCGACCACTCGAAGCTGCAACAGAGCCCCCAAAAGCTACTTACGACCTGGTTCCAGATTTATGACATCTGCTTCCCACCCACCCCCAAGGTCATGTGACTGCATTTTGGGCACTCAGCAACCGGCCCGCATTTATGGCTGTTTGCAGCGACCCGCAGTCACGCGACTGTGATTTATGACATTTTTTCCAGAAATGGGGCTTTACTATCGGTTTCTAGGGGAAAAAAATAGGTTTGCTTGACGACTGCCACAAAAAAACGGTCATAAAATCAGGTCTGGTCCCATGATGACCTGCTTTATGACCAGCACGACGTGCATTCTTTGAAGTCAGAGGGTTTTAGTTCGCCTCGTTTCCTCCTGGTTGAATTTCTGCAGCTCTGCATTCCCTGCTGCGAATATCAGGAACCCACAATCCAGCACATCACCGACCTCGGGCACCAACATCGGAGAATATCTGGGAGAGTGCTTCTGATCCCAAAGGGCCACGGCTGCCTGTCCTCCCTCTTCGAGGCTCGTGCAGGAATTAGCCACCAGCAATCATGGCTTTTCTGCAGGGTGGAGGGTGGGGCGCTCTAAAGAAGAGGCACCCGGAGGCAAATGTTAGGGTGCAGAATGCCAAACCCCATGATGTGGTTTTGAAGGCATTTCCCAACATCCATGCATTGCCCCAGCTTTGCCCACAGTGCCTGACTAGCTGGCTTTGCAGGGCTTGGCTGCATGATGCTTTCTTCGCTCACATCCCCAGCTAGCAGCTGTGGGGAGGCTTCCGATCCTCCATGGAACATTCCGTCTTCCCTCTGCCACAATCCTCGGCGCATGCACAGTTTGCGGGGCTTTGGCAGGTGATTTTTTTTTACTTATTTATTTGTCAGATGCCGCCGAAATCAAGTGACTCTCGGCGGCTCACAATAAAACAAGAATTAAAACCAATCGAACCCTTAAAACAACAATAAATCCAATATAATCCATTAAAAACCTTTTTTAAAAAAACCAAAAATGTCGCTGGGCTGAGCTCTGCCCACTCTCCAAGGGCTGCTTTCAGCTGTTCTCAGGCTTTCCCCATCCTTCTGGTCACTGCTGTCCTCCTCTATGTCCACTTGGGTTTGCGTTCTGGATTGACCTGACCCCAGGAGAGGAGCAGTAGCCCCAAGCCATCTGCACGGCGACCTACCCATACAATGACGCGCCACGCACTCGTGTCTACGCCAGCCTGACCAGAGGCCCCTGTACAGAGATCTACGGGCTCAGGAAGATGGTCGATCAGGAAATCTGCAGAGTGACCCACTTATCAACCTGGGCATTATCTCCTACCCAGGTTTGATAGGCAGGTGGGCCAAGGTCACGACAGCACTACTTAAAGATTCAGGCAGGTAACTAAACATGCTGCTCGGGTCATCAGCCAAAGCTCAGCTCTTCCCATAGCCCTGATCGACGCTGCAGAGAGCGGCTCATGCATCTTTTTCCCACCAGCAGGGAAATGGGCCAAAAACTGGACCGGTGTCTGCCCCACAGTAATGTGCTGGCCGAGCACAACTCACAACTTGGCCTTCTTGCCAAGACGAAGTTGAGAACATCTACTGAGGCAAAGCAAATCCAACCAACGTAGTCCCACCTTCGTGAGCTGGAGGAAAGCAAAGTGAACCGTCTCTCTGGATCCACCCAGCACATCAAAAGCTGGACCTCTTAAGGTGAGGGCAAAGCAAGCATGCATCTATATAGCCTGCTCGAAGCAAACTATGGCTCCCTGCACCCAACGGACGTCTGTGGAGTTTGACTCTTCCCTGCTCCTTAGCAACCTGAGTTTTTCCCAGATTCAGGGTTTGACAGATCCTTTAAACGCCCATCAGCCAGAGTCCAGCTCACAGTATTCACACACACACCCCGTCCCCCTGATTTTCCAGGCCACGCTCACATGTACACGCAATGATGCCTGTGTCTGCCTGAGACAGCACAACCATGACCAACAGTGGACATCCATCAGCAGGGTGATGCGTCACACTCAGGTGACTGCTGGAAAGATTCCTGGCACCCTTGGTTGCGCACAAGTGTGTGTGGTGTGGGAGGGTCATCCTCTTCTTCTAATGCTGTTAGCTTCCTTGGCTTCCTGTTGAGACCCCGAAAAACCAACCTTGCAAAGTGCCTGAGGAACTTTCAGGAAAAATCACCTTCTAAAATCAGCTTGTTCACCCTGGAATTTAGCCCTTCCTTGCGCTGCCTGATGAAAGCATGGAAGCTGCCTTCTGGTGAGTTAGACCCTTGGTCCATTCTAGTCTTTATGGCCCATACTGGCTGGCAGTAGCTGCGATGCTCAACTTCAAACATGGGCACGTGGGAATTGGTCTTCTGAGTTAGACTCTCGGCCATCGAACCCAAAACAGTCAACACTACACCGTGGTCATAAAGTATATATTACAGCTCTAGAGCAAACCCCACTCCCTTCTAGCACTGATGACGCCACCCAGTTGGGTAATGAAACGTCTACAAGAAAACAACCAAGCTCAGAGACTGCCAAAGAGTCCATTTTTTTTTCATCTCTATGTGGAAGACCTAGGAATTCTAGCTGCAAAATATTTTTTCCTTTTCCCACCCAGATAATGGATATGCCCTGAGATCTGATTGTCAGGCATTATTTCGGTAATGCTTCCCATCATTTATTCTATGATTACTTGACAATATATTTTTGCATTGTTAACTCTCCTGAGAGCTATAATTTGCTGATGGTCTTGCCAATAATTCAATGAGTTGAGGGAATACATCCTTTGTGTCTAATACCCCCTCTTTTTTTCTTCCTTGTGTATGGAAATCAATTAAACCTTCACTGTCTTCATGGAACAAAAAAGCAGGCAAGAAAGTGAAATCTGGAGGAAGAGAGAGGGAGGAACTGTTATTTCAGAGTTGCAATGTGGAAAAAATTATATTTCCAAAACAGCAAAGGAAGTGGAAGGAAAAAAAAAATATGAATCCAAAGCAAAACGCTGCTTTCTGCCAAATTATATATCCTGCCCTTCTGTCTGGCCAAACGAAGCATTTGGTAACAGGGTGACATTAACTGTTTGCTGCTGGTGAAGCATCTTTGGAAAAATCTCCCACCCTACGCCTTCCCTACTCTTATCCCACTGGCTTGAAATAAGTAGCAGATTACAGACCGCAAGATGTGGCCAAGAAAGTCAAGATGGTGGCCACAGTGGTGGAATGGAAGCTGTGACATACAAAAAAACAGAATGAGCTTTGAGGGCACCTTCACGGTTGCCATCCTTCTGACCACCTCTTGAAGGCACTTTGGGCCTCTGCTTGGGTAATGGTATGCGAGAATGGCCTTGGGACGAAGCATCAGGAAGGGGAGCCACAGATGAGGCAACAGAGAGTCTTTGGATTTCGGCGGCATATAAATGTAATAAATAAACAGTCGGAGAAGAGGCAACTGAGCCCACAGAAGGAAAAGGGACATCGGAAGCATCTCAGAAGGGACCCTCCCTAGTTTCTTGGGCTGTGAAGGCGAGGGGGAAGAGATGTATTTTCAGATTTGCAAGACTGATAATAAACCCTTCGGAGTAAACCAGGCAGGCAAGAGGCACATCTGGAATACTCGCTGTACATTGTAGGGTCACCTTAACAGAGTCTTGCTACACAGCATCTTGTAGACTGACCAGTGGATGCAACGGTATGCGGGAAAGACCTTGGGAGATAGGAGAAAGATAAGACTTCTGGCATAAGAGGCAGCTTAGAATGGGGACACGGCCAACATCTCAGAAGGGACCCCCCTGAGTTTCTTGGACTGTGAAGGCGTGGGGGGAAGAGATGTCCTTTCAGATGCGCAAGACTCTGTTAATGTCCAGATTAAAGCCAGTTCTTCTGGATGTGTTTCTTGCCTCGACTCCCTCATAAGGCTGACAGCTTGTTTTCCAAAGAGATCACCCACTCTGGTTCCACTGGTGACGGGACAAGGGAGTCCTCGATAGTCGGTGGGAGTCCTCGCCTCCCTGAAAATGGGAATGAGGCTGCTTTCCTTTATCAGTGGGTGAGGTTTTGCAGCAGGGTTCGCCTTCATTATTCCAACTGTCTTCCTTTCTGTGGGCCAGGCGACTTTGAGGAGCATCTTTTTCCTTTTTCCTTGTTTTGCTTACAGCAGTCACCCTCAATCTGAGAACCAAAAGCCACACTCGTGAAGTTAAATTAGTTTTTGGGAAGTGAATGCCGCCGGTGCTCGGGTTTTCGATAACTCCTCCCTTTCTATCTCACCAAGAAGTGCAGTCCAGGGGTAAAGACTGGAATAATTCGTGGGGTCACATTTCTAATTTTTGTGGCCTGCGCTTAAAATTTAAATCTGGACTTGTGCAGTTGGACAGAACCCGTCCTGGGGAGAAGGAGAGAGTCTATTTCTGCAAGCACTTGGGGAAAAGTCACAGAAATGTTTCTGGCAAAACTTCTGAATGAAAAAAAAAGCTGTTTTGTTTCTGCTGACCAAGCCTGTACAAAAGGCTTCAGAGCTGCACCGTTTAAAAACAAATAAACAAACAAAAAATCCAAAGATTTACAATGCTTGTGCCAAGCAACTGGCTTTAATGCTTTCTGATTCAAGGCACCCCAGTAATGGAGCTCAAAAACCAAACCAAACAAAAATCTCATCATCTAAAAAGCCGAAAACGGGAGCAAAGAAATGAAAGGGGGGGAAAATGTTGCTGGAATTTTGGCTCTTTAAAAATTCATGCTGGGCGTAGGAATTTTAAATGATTTTCCAGTCTAGGCAGGGGCAACTGAGCTGCTAGGCTCTTTGCCTCTCGGTAGGCACAACACAATAGCAGAAAGAATGCGTTGTGTTTGCGTTCCTGAACAATACGGACTCTGGAGGTTGCTTAATGAAGATTTTAGTGCAGCCGTCATAATTATACAATTGTACAGAGCTCTGGAAATGATAATCTCACAGAAGCTGCTACTGCTTCTACTCCTAGGACTGGCCCAATTGATGCCACGTGTCCTGAATAGCGCAACTCTCACGCTGACTTTTTGCAAAGCCCCCACCCCAACACATACACACATGCACACTGGTAGCACATAAAACCAAGTCCAGTCCTTCCTTGGACTTCATTTTTCTCAAGCAACCTCCTGTTTTTGAAACCTCTCCGAAATCGCACAAGCAAGGAACAGGAAATTCTGCAACAACCAGGTTTTGATTTCTCACACACACACACCCTGGCCTGACCAGCATCTCGTGTCTCCATGGAGCAGAAATGTCAGAGAGAGAGATCCCTCTCCTCCTCCTGTGGAATGTTAGCCACATTGCAGCATGAAAGCCCACACTGAACAGTCAGAAGATGTGGATGGTCACCTCCAAGCCTTTGATCTTGACCCAACGGAAAGCCTCCATCCAAGCATGTGGAGGAGCCCACCAAGCCCACCACGATCTGGCTCACCATGACTGTCCCAGGGCAGAATTTGGATCCAACTGAGAGCAGAAAAGTCCTCATTAGAAGTCTCACTAACACAGCTATGCCCAGTTAGGTCACCAATGACAACCAGACAAGCTTCTACTTGCCCCGGGGTGTGTGTGTGTGTGTGTCTGCGTGTCTGTTTGTTCCTTCATGAACACAAAAAACAAATGTCTTTTGCATCTTCCTGTGGATCATTTGGGGAAGAACCCAAAAAAGAAAGGAGAATTGTGTTTCCATTGTTTATCCAGGCAAAAAAAGAAGCTTCATTTTTGTGACTGAACAACAACAGTCACTGCTATGACTGCATCACAAGCTCATATCCTGCGGAAACTGTCGCTTTCTGATTATGCCCCAAAGTTTCTGATTTTTCTTTTTGTGATCTTCATTTCACCCTGTCTGTTGAGGATGTGCCTGCTTAGGTTTGCTACGTAGAATCACTTCTTGTCTAACACGGAGAGGCCTTGAGAGACTTCATAGGTTTGGTCTGAGTCATTTCTTCTCGACCAGCGTGAGCTGAGGAGTCAGACTGCAGAAATAAAAGCAACCTCCCCAATCAATAATGTCAGAATGGACCTTTCCATGTTGTGCCATGAAGTCTACCTTGAAGGAACAGGATACCTCGAATGTCATCCAACGAACATGGACCTTTTTGACCAGACAATTCAGATGTCTTCAAAACAAGCTCCAAGCCCCAAAGGGAGCGGAGCAGGAGCCTTTCTCGATTGGGATCTCCACACCACTGCCCGTGCATGCTTCTGTTGAAATGGACAACAGCAACAACCTGCACAGCATGTAGGAGGCACCTGGATGGGTTCCAGGAAAACCATTCACATCCCAGATGTTACAGGAGTCCCAGCCCAACATTTCAGAAGAGAGAGGACAGGCAGGAGATCAAATACCCCCGCAGGGTAGTTGATGGACCTTGCCAGAGCTGCTTCAAGCCCTGCTTTGCCACATCAGATGTATTTATGCCATATGACTTACACCAGAATCACAGTGTTCAACTTCTGAACTCAGACCTGATTCCACCTCACAAAACCCAAAGCTTTGAGCATTTTCAAGCCCATCTGGGCTGGCCAGGAAGCCTTATTCAGTTCCTACTGTATATAAGCAGGGAGCAAACCCCACACTCCCTAGCCCTGATGATGTCACCCAGTTGGGTCCTGAAAGGTCTGCAAGACAACAGCCAAGCTGAGAGAGCACCAAGGACCCCACAGTTCAACCCTGTGCTACAGATCTCCTATTGACCTTCAGTGCCAGCCAAGCGTCCTCCAGAGGTGCTAATTCTTCTTAATCGGCTTTCAAGGACTTCCAGGCCTTCTTGGGCACCCCCCTTGTCTTTTTGTTGTGGGCTTGGCACTTGGGTCGATCTCCCCGGTGTCCCTCCTTCCCCTTCCCATCACATGTGACCTGCAACTCGCTCCCCTTTGTGACTTCACTTTGGGGAGGGGAGCCCCGCAATCTCCCCCCCCCAAAGTCTTTAGCTCCATCTGCCCCAATGCGAAGCCACTTCCCTTCCCAGCACTCCGGCCCCTTCGGAGGGCAAAGCGGAGCGCTCCGAATGCTTCTGCATCCGTCCAGAGTGCCAGTTGCAGAAGAGGGGGCAGACGTGGGGGTGAGGACCGGCCTATCGATGCATCCTCCTTTGGCTCCCACCCCCCCGAATCCGATTCCACGAAAACCGACCCCAGCCTCCGACTTTGAGCGGGGAGGGGGCGCCTCCCCGCCCCGATCCGGATTGGCAAAGTGCGGCAACTTGCCACTCACCTCCTCCGCCGGGGTCTCCGCCGCCAGCCGGGGGGCGTCATCCTCCTCCCCGGCCCGGCGCTGTGGCAGCTCCGGGCGAGCCACAGCGAAGCCCACCCGAATTCAGCCAAGCTCCGCCGAGGCTCGCTCTCGCCACGTCCCGGCAGCCGGCGCGGAGCAGCGCCGCCTGGTGGCCGCCGCGCTCCAGGACGCGCCCGGCGGTGCGCGGAGGGCCGCCGACTGCGTCGTCCCCCTTCAGCACCCGCGCCGCCTTCCCACCCGTTTTCCCGGGCTGGGTTTCTCTCCTGGAGCTCAGCAGGGCGTGCGAGGGCTCGTTCAGACGTGCGCTGGGAAGCTTGCGGCTGTGCAAGCGGGACGGCGAGAAAAAACCGTGGCCAAAAGGCCGGTTTGGAGGAGTGTCGGTGAACCCCAAAGGCGACGCGTGTGGGTGAGTGCACCTCCCCTTTCTCGCTTTTCCCTCCTCTTCCCCTTTTTAATTTTGACAAGCGACTTTCGTCGTTTGGGTCCAGAGTCGCTTTTGACTTCTTACTCAGCTGTTCCTGGGAAAAGCAGCCATCTGGATTAAGATGTCATTAACCGGGTTAGTTAATTACGCAGATAGCAACGCTTTTCAGTTTCTTAATTTTTTCCATCTCTTCGCAGTGCCTTTTAACCACATTTTTCTTCGACTTTCCCCCTGAATTGGGTTTTTCCTGGACTTTTCCTGGAGACTTTTGAATGATCTCGATTCAACTTTTCTCCATGGTGGTGGGAATCTGGATATTTCCTATGTATGGATCAGACAGAAATCAAAATCTCCTTAATTTATCTATGTCTGGGCTGTTTTGAAAGGGGATTAAAACTTTTAAGGAGGAGGGGCTGAATTTAAACAGCTGAAAAAGCAAAAATTTAGACCACGCTTTAGCAAGTAACAATAACATACAATGGTATTTTGTGTGTCATTGTTCTGGCATGCCAAAGCTATTCCACCCGGATGGTGTCACAATTTGCTTTGCTGATAATCACACTTAAAGCTGACTCTGAAGCAATCTTGCCTTTCATAATTCTTTCATTCATTCATTTTCCCTATAAGTTTTGTACTGCTGCAAATTCCAGCCCACTTCTAGGCGAGTTGTGACCTATAATTCCTAGCTAAAAGTCATTAAATCAATACAAGCAATGTAATTTTTCATAAAATTAAAATATAAGTTCTATATGCAGAGAAGCCCAAATTTTGAGTGAACCAAATCCATGTATATAGTTATATAGTCTAAGAGTGGTTTCCAATTAAAGTTTTTGTTTTTATTTCTACACTGGCCATCTCAGGTGAATTGAATTCTACATCAGATTTATGAGAATTAATTGTAAACATCTGTGACTTTTAAAACTGAGTATTATCAGCACATGGAGGGTCATCTCCCCTTATATAATTATTGAAAAAATTGTTTTCAATAGCAATAAATACAAATTCAAATAAGTTATTATTTATTATTTAACTCTTATTCCATGAGAAACCATCTTCGCTACTTTCATTTTTATTACAACTGGTATTAAATAATACTGTGTTAAATATAAAATACTTATTTTTAAACAAGATACTTTTTTTTAAAAAAAAGCATCATTCAGAAAGTCTAACTCACTCACATTCTTTTAAAGTTACAAAGTCATGAAAAATTAGTACAAAACACTGGGACACTCAGTATAACCCCTCCTTTTCCCTGATTACAGAGTACAAAATGGTCACAAAACAGAAAAGCAAAAGAAGAATTAGCCAAAAACAGAGATTTCAAGAAATCCAGACTGGCTTGGATGAAGAATTCTCAGCAAGAATGAGCACTTGGCTGACCTCCCGGAAGCTAAGCAGGGTCAGGTCTGGTTGATACTTGGATGGGGTTCCAGGAGAGAATCCCAGGGCCGTAGGCTGGAGTGGAAACTGAAAACCCATCCTGGAAGAAGGCAGTGCAGACTGTTTCCATGATGCAGTCGAGAAGGAAGTCACCTTTGCCTTTTCCTGAACGGAAAGCTACAAATGGCAGATCCGGTTTTTTAACTGGCTCACTCTCCTTGGGAAGAAGACTTTAATCGCAGCTGCCCATCATTCGGGTTTGAGCACGAACTCTTGTACAGCCAGAATTACACCAAGCAGGCTTAAGAGCCTTTGAGAACTAAGTCTGTGAGAGTACAGAGGGCCTCCTGTATCCACGAAGCATCATGAGGTAGCTAGAATCCTAGGGTGGGTCGTGGCCTGGACTGTGGCAGAAGAATACCGGGAGGGTGGACTGCTTTTGCCTTCCTCCAGCAAGTAAACACTGACAGAGAGGGAAATGTGGAGTCTGCTCAGGGCTTTCACTGCTAGTTTGGATTTTTCCATCGAGGGAAATGTGAAAAAGAATATAAAGCAGCATGATCTGTTTTGTTGTCTCATCCTGAAAGAATGTGGCCACTTCTGCAGACTCGCTCTGAAGGAACAAGGTCCTTTCCGCCATCCTGAAAGAACATGGTCCCTCCTGCCATCCTGAAGGAACGTGGCCTCTTCTCCCATCTCATCCTGAAGGAACACGGTCCTTTCCACCATCCGGAAGAAGCATGGTCTCTTCCCCCATCTCATCCTGAAGGAACATGGTTCCTTCTACCATCTTCCCATATCCCTTCAGAATGAGATGGTCAAAGGGCTTCAAAACTGGTTGGATGCAACCATTTTAAGGTATTCTGATATCCTACATTATTACTTTCTATTTAATCATCAAGAGTTACTGGGAAGGGGGTGGTTTCAAAACACCTCTCAGAGGCAAGCGTGAAAAAAGAATGCAATAAGCTGAAAAGGGATTTGTCTGGATGCTAAATGTTGCTGAAATTTCAGCATTATCTGCTTAGGGTCAGGAATAAGAGATGGTAACAATTGGTTGGCATGACTGTCTTTTTGTAGCAAAGAGCCCTAAACCTGTTTTGGGCCTCAGTGCTTCACACCCATTGCACAGATATTTGCATGACTTGATTGAAAGTGCATTGCAGTTCATTGGACAGCACTAAAGTGCATTGGAGTGCATTTTTGTGTCTTCCTCCATAGGAAATAGTCAAAGAATCAAAGGAAGGAGAGCTATTGGGACTCTGTCTGGCATACTCCATGGTTAACCCGGCTTTGCCCATGGCTGGCAAGAATTAAAGACAACCATGGGTACTTTTGGAAGTTAAAAAACCAAGATTTCTCAATTTCCTCTGGATATACTGTGTGTGCATGTGTGCGTGCGATGCGTGTGTGTGTATACACACAGACATAGATATATCCCTGCCAGTTGTGGCTAACTCTAAAGGGCGGTGCTCATCTCCGTTTCCTAGCTGAAGAGCCAGCATGTCCAAAGACGCTTCTCTGGTCATGTGGCCGGCATGACTATGCGCCAAGGCGCACAGAATGCTCTTCCCTTTCCCACTGAAGGGGGTCCCTATTTATGTGCTTGCATTTTTACATGCTTTCAAACTGCTAAGTTGGCAGCAGCTGGGGCAAATAACGGGAGCTCACCCCGTTCCGCAGTGCCTGGGTCTCGAACTCGGGCTGCCAGCCTTCCAGCCAACAAGACCACGCACGCACACATTTTGTTGTTTTTCACAAGCTGAGCTCCATTTTGGAGGAAACTCTTTCCAGTCCAGAACCTCAGGCAGTTTCTTATTTTGCTTTTGCCCTCGGTCAAATTCTTCTTTTTCCTGGAAATCCTAGGAATGAAGTCTGGACTTTTTTACATCCCAAGCAAGTACTTCATCTCTCAGCTGTAACCCTCCCTTGAGTGTTGCGTGGCAGCCTGAAGAGTACAAAGGAAAGAATGTGGCAGGTGAGAGGGGACTGAAATAAAAACCAAGGTCCTGTTCTCACAGGGGCGATCGATTTGCATCTGCTTTTTTGCAGGCTTGGGTGGATTTTGGGGGGGCCTGCATTATCATGTCTTAATCCTTGCGTGTCATCCTGTGTGGCGAAGCTGTGAATCTACCAGCCCACCTTCTGCTTGCATAACATCTCAGGATTCTGTAGAAACCAGGAAAAGGATATTCCATCATCTAGGTATTACTCGTTCCTAAAACGTCAGGTATTATCCAGATGTGATTTGTCATAAGCGGCAATGGAGTACCATCACAGTTCCTTCAAAATGCTCGGAGATGGCTCAGAGATGCTCAAGGACACCACAGTCGTATTCTTGCAGAAGTCCATCAGATCCAGAGCGTCCAACCTTGGCAACTTTAAGATGTGTGGACTTGAACTCCCAGAATTCCTCAGATGGCAGCTGGCTGAGGAATTCTAGGAGTTGAAGTCCGCACATCTCGGTTGCCACAGGTGGATGCCCCTGCT
>JANHZU010005146.1:323250-338097 GCA_032468055.1 Acrochordus granulatus | reverse complement strand
CAATCCAGATGCCTGCTTTTTAAACTTTTGTTGCGATGCAATTACCCTGGACGAGTGAGAGTCTTCACAGACAAACTTGAATCTGGCAAGATTGAGTGGCTTTTAAGATCACCTGTTCTGAATAGTTTCCATCTTTAACTCAGCCCAGGAGTATACTTCCCCAGTCAGAGCTAGTGAGCAATTTGGGAGGCATCTTGGACTCCCACAGCTCTTCCTCAAAAAGCAGATGGTAGCTATGGCTAGAGAGGCTTTTGCACATATTTGTCTTATACACCAATTGTGCCCATTTCTGGGCAGGGAGGCCTTAGTCACTCCTCATTTGGATTGGTTCTTCAAGGGGCTTCCCCTTGGAAGCTGCAGCTAGTACAGAATGCAGTGGTGTGGGAAGTTTTTGACATCTCTTAAGTATGTTCATATTACACTGTCGCTCTGCATTGGCTTCCAGAAGTCTTTCAGATTTGCTGGCTATCACCTACAAAGCTCTACATGGTATAAGATCAGATTGTTTGCAGGACTTTCTGTCACCCATTGTTTCTGCCAATCTCATCAGATCTAACAGTGAAGGCATGATCCAGGTCCCCTCCATCAAATGGTCCCATACTGTTGGACCTTGGAGTCATTCCTTCCCTATGGAATAGCATCTCCCTGGAGACCTATAAGGCTCTGAAGACTTGGCTGTTTCCCAGGCATGTGAGTCAAGCAGTTAGGTCAGCTGTGTTGGTAATGTGTTTTTTTATTTGTTTTTGTTTGGGAGATTATTTTTAACTGGGATGTCATCGTCTTATATTGTTATGGTGAATTGAATCTTTGTTCATGACCCAGAGCCACTACTATGAGATGGGCAGTTCTATAAATCATATAAATCTAACAGTGCACTGTATATAGCCATCTAAACTGCAAAGTTCCTTGAGTTGAATTCATAGCAGGGGATCTGAACCTCATAGAATAACATTAGTGACCTATGTTTGACAATTCCAAAAAGGATGAATCGGGTCATGTGGTGCCACTCCAATGGTCTATCTACAAATCCAATATTAAAATATTTAGTATTACATCAAGAATATCATGCACAGTTAATTAGTAAAATATGAAAAAAGTGAACCCTCAGGTTCAGCCTTTGAGAGCCAGTATGATGTAACTTGCTGAAGACAATCCCCTGAGGCTAAACAAGAGTAACTTACCAAGAAACTGATTACAAAGTCGAGATGGAATGTAATCCCCATAGCAAAATACTTGAACAAATTTCTTAACATTGAACAACAGAATCTCATTTTGCAAAAGGCATTTTTCCTTCTTTCCCTTAATCAGTCATTTTCATTTTCTTTTCATTTCTTCACCCTGCATATCCCAATGATAGAACTACCTCTATCTATCCAGCACTTAGACTCCCTCAACCATTACTATCAATGGCATATCTTTGTTCAGCAAGTTCCAAAGACCTTTAAACCATACTTTTACTATATGTGTTTGTCATATACTGTATATTGAAGGGATGGGTAGGTGCATCTTGTGCTACATATTTAGGTGAAGATATGAAGAAATGCATGAAATATGAAATAAGTGTGACCCATTCAAAACAAGTAGTAAAGAACAAGGATTTGATGTGGAAGATTTCAATTTGTTCAACATATGGAAATTACAAGAATGAGACCTTTAAGAAGATTTAACAAGGATTGATTCAGAGATTGATTCAGAGATTGATTCAGAGAACTATTTTCAAGAAAATAGTTCTTGAAACTAGAGATGGTTGCCATATGAACTGAATGAAGCAATAGCACTCTAGGTACAAAATATTTAGGGTTATGAGTAGTGTTCCAAGGTGAGACTGGCCAAGTCTTGATAAACAATAGGTTAACAGTTCTTTGGAGCTATTGCATTGTATTCTAAAAAAGCAACCTATTATGGTAAGCTCAACACTGACTAGAAACTGTGTAAAACAGTGCATGTGTGTAAAAATGTATTTCATAGGTGAAGAATAGAAGTGTTTAACCTGCATTTATTTCTTAAATGTATTGAGTTTGTAGATAAAGAAGAACAAAAAGTAGCAGTAGAGGTATTAGAACAAGTCTCTTTCCTTTTTAATATGGCATACTTGACAAATCTTGCAACTTCTTCAAGTCTAATTCTTGAACTGAGTCTAATTCTTGAACTGGCCATGAATATATCAAAAGTCTCATGCTGCTGTGTAATTGAGGCATAAGGGAAATTTGAGGAAAATATTATACTTTGAGTCTTCAAGATTCATGAAAAAGTTTTAGATTATGGCCAGGAAGGTACAGAAGGGGAACACTGGTCTATTGCATAATTGGGCAAACAATCTGAATATATTTACCTCTGTGTGGTAAATTTGTGGTACTTTTTAATTAAGAGGCATGACATTCAAGACATACTGTAGTATTTGAATCCTTAGGAGTAACTGAGTTACATAGTATACTCCATAGAATAATATTACCTGGTTACAGTTTAGCCTCCATTTTTTGATACTGTTAGAGTAGAATGGCAAACATACTGTATTTTCCCACATAAGACTTAAATAATACTCGAGCTGCTTCCACTGTTTGTTAACATCTGCTGCTTGCACATGCCAAATGGAAATGGTAAAGAAACATTCGTAATATGCAAATAAGCAATTCAGCAAATATATATTCAACATTTCAAACTTAATTATATAAGAGCCTTATTAAACCTTACTGTGAAAAAATACCCACTACATCTGGTAACATATAAACTCCAGTTATTTTATTCAAGTTGTTGTAGACTATTGCTACAATGCATAATATGAAATTCCTTGGCCTGCCAAGAACAGCTTCATCCTAGAAGTTAATCCCAGTGATAGGTTTTTGTTGTTAATATATTTATTTCTTCATTTGTGTGCTGATGTGTTACTGGTTTTGAGAATATTTTCTTCTCCAAATTTCAGATTAGGTGGGACTGTATCTGCGTACAAGATAGTGCCAGATGAAATAGAAGAAATCAAGGTATAGTGTTAATTATGCTACTGCTCAATTCTTTAACATATTATTTAATTGTAATATATAATTATGAATATAATATCTTAATTCATATTTAATAAATGTTTTAATAAATTTGAATGTATTTACTTTCACACTGTCAAAGAACTTTTTAATGAAATCACAGTGATCCTTGCAGTAGTGAAATTAAGTGCCCTTTTCAACAATTATTATAATATCAGGAAAAATCAGCTAAAATTGAAATAATGTAAAAATTTGCATTTTCCATTCATTTTTCTAAGAATATATTTTTTAATTTATATATTTTTTGCAAAATTAGATTTAAATTTCATTTAATCTGTTGGACAATTGATTTGGTATATATACCAATATATAATTGGTATAACAATATATGATTGGTATATATTTATACAGTTGCCTATAATTAAATCCTAAATAGCACAAATGGAGGCTAACTTAAAAATGAAATTTAACTGATACAATTTGGATTTATTTTAATTTCTTTTATATGAATCTAAATATGTACATCATTAGCAAATCCACATTTGTATAAAACATTAACCAAGGAAGATATTTATTTGTAAAAAAAACTAATCTAAATTAAGTATAGAATTTTATATCATACATGCTGTTTAAGACATTCATATGAATGCTTTAAGAATAGAAAACTTAGTTCTAAGAAATTTTCCTAATGAATATTTATGAAATCAGAGGACCATTCTTAAATGTAAACAGGCAAGAACAAGAAATTGTTCTTTCCTGTTTACATTTAAAGAACCAATATGAAATTAGTGGATGGTTACATGGAAGTGTTTTTTCCCCAAGGGTGGGACCATATCCGTGAAATGATTTTCCCTAGGAAGTGTGCCTTAGCTCACTCATTTCTCTTTCTTCAGTGCTAACCTAAACCATTGCCTTGCTTCCACACATTTTTATAATTAATTTTTGATTTTAAATGTCACTAACATAATCTTATATTTTAAGAGTATTTAATTCATATAGTTTTTATTAATAATTTAATATATTATTATTAATTTTTTAAATAACTTTGTAAACCACTTAGAGAATTTCATCGGGCATAAAAAAATAATAGTAGCAACAAGACTAATTTTTCATGTCACAAGAAGTTGCAGAAAGAAGTATGTGTATGTGTTTGTGTGTGTGTGTGTGTAAAACACTTTATTGAAAATGTTGAAATCTTTTGAGACTCCTGGATCCTTGTCAGTGAAAATATTATGGATTCTTTTTCTAGTTTACATTAGAGAAAATGTGTTTTGTTGGAAGATTTTTTTATTATTTCATGAGCAAATGTTTTATTAACAATTCCATATTATTTAACTCTGTAAAAATTTCAAGACCATGTTCTTTTATTCTTAATGTGAGGTTTTATATTGCTGCTGTGTGTTTCTATGGAAACAGACAGTAGTATTTAAAGGAAATAATTGATTAGCAGCTGCCAAGTGCTGTGATGAAGTGCCTGCCTTCTAAATATATGTATTTTGTATACTTGATTTAGTGTATTTTATTAACACTTCCCAGCTTGGATTTGATACAGTAGATGTATCCATGTACTTGATTTGGTTACTACCTTAATTTATTTTCTAGGGTTTGCACAATACACTGAACTAAGTGTATCAGCTAAGCTAAGTGAACAGGCTGTGTTCATTTAATATTTAATAATAAAGTTAAAAATAATTACAGCTAAAACAGGTTTAACATATAATAGGTTTTATATGTTATATAAAATGCAACTCCTAGATTTTTAACTGATTTTGTTAAACAGCATTGGTAATTCCACCCAAAATTTATGTACATGTTATATACTATGTACTGGAAAGTGATTTTTAAAAAACTGATACGAATTTAATTATGAATTTTCATGAGAAAAATATTATCTTGCCAAAGATGGTTGGCATCCTAAATCTTAAACAATATTTTAAGAGTAGTATTTTTTGTGTTATTAAAACCTTTAATTAAAGATGCCATATTTTTTAAAGGTATGGCATCTTGGACCATTTCTATATCAGTCATATTTTAAGTTTTGAATAAAATATTAACAGTGGCTAAATTTCAGATGTAGATATTATATCTGTAGAAATGTTAACCTATGAATGAATCTGGCCTGCTTATGAAATAGCTGTACAACTTGTTTAACATGTGAAGACTGTTTAACATCTGTTTCTGTTAATTGGAAGAATGCCATTCTTTTTCCCTTATACAGAGGGAGTCATAGCATTTTTTATATTTTTTTAAAATATAAAAACTGGAGGAAATTTGTTTTTTAAGTGCCCATAGGAATGGGTTTAGCAGAATTCTGATCCAACAGTAACAGTGAGCAAAATTTGAGAAGAGCAACTTTATGCTAGGTGGCAAACCAGTCACTATAAGGTTAATACATTACATAATGTTTTGAATGTGATGATTGGGTGTTGGAATTGCCAATCAAAGGATGATACAATTTATATTCCAGCAGGAAGAAGGAATTTGAGAGAGGGTTTTGAGAGATGTAAGTGGAAGGATATATTTAAGGGAGGCTCAGAATCTTTCTTCTTGTCAAAGAGAAAGAATTAAGAATAATTTTAGGGCCAGGTCCTAAAAATGTCCTTCCTGTATACAGCCACACTTCCAAGTAAAAGAAATAGCTATTGAAAAATCATGTGAAAATGAAATATTTTAGTATGAATTTTATCTCTTCTTTCGGCGGTAGCAGAGAATAGTGAATAAGAACATGCATTAGCAAACGTATCTTAATTTTAGTAAAATCTAAAATTTTACTAAAGACCTGTAAGATCTATTAATGAATATTTAAAAAAATATTATTTATAAAATGAATATTTGTATCACTTCATCTGTAGTGCTTAATTTGAAATAAGGTTTGTCAATGAAAATAAATTTAATTTTCTTAAAAACCTTATATTTTAAAGATATGCATTACCATATTATTAAAATTAATTAAACTGACACTTTAAAGAAAGAAGCCTTCTTTCAAAGAAGCAAGGATCAAGCTGAATTGTCAAATTATTCAGCTACAAGAAAATGGTTTTTATATCCAATAGATCATTAAAAAAAACTTTACATACAAATATTTTGAAATCTAAGGATTGCTTAATTTATCCTTTCCTAGCAATAGGTTTTAATGCTCATTAGACAGATTCAGAATTAGTTTGGGAACCACAAGCTGTTTTGAACAGTTAGAGTTCAAAACAATAACTGGTTATCATTTATAAATCCCTTCATGTCATACAGCCATATTATATGATCTGCGTGTTTGGTAAGATTGGGAAGAGTTGGTATACTTCAGCTCCCCTTGATTAAATAAAGCCATCTGCTGGAGACATGCTTTCTCTGTCATTGTGCCTGCTTTTTGAAAGGATATCCCCCAGATATCCATGTATTTATTGCCCTGATGAAAAGAGGAGAGCCCCCGCTGGGCGTCCCCCAAGCAATGGTGATCTCACCTCCTAATACCTCTGAAACCAGAAGTGCCTTGGTGGCTGCTTCTGGGCCCCGGCAGCTGCCGAACATTTACAGTCTTGGATGCTGCAGACTCCTGGCTTTCCGTAACATCACCATACACTCAATAAATAATGATGATGTTCCAGAAGTTCTTAAAATCTGGCTGTTATCCTAAGCCTGGAGGTAAAATGCTTGTAGCACCCTGATTGGTTGTTTGAAGTATGGTTTGTCTGGACACATAGGTCTTTTAATAAAAAACAATGAGCGGTCCAAAGTTATTCTAGAGTCAGGTGGCTAAGTGCTAAAAACAAAGTGTTTTTCATAGTGTTGGAGCATGCTTTTTAATGGCTGAATATAAATAAATTTAAGTGTTTCTTCTGAGAATTGTAGATCCGAGTACTAGCCTGTCAGCCAAACAAGGTAAACCAGATCAGGAAACCAACTTCAAGGAAGACTAGACTTATACTTTATTGAGATAAGCTACAGTAAGAGAATCTTGTAAAACTGATTGTTGTATTTATTCCTCTCCCTGTTATATCACAGTGAGTCAGGAGGAGCCTGCTTCAGTTTCTTACTGTTATCACCCTTCACAGATTTAAGGAATCCTTTGGTCCTTTTTGTTACTGAATATTTGCTTTAGAGCCATTTTCATGCTCTTTATATACCCATTTAGAAATTCACTTTCTCCCAAAACAGGTATACTTTTGACCAGTAAGAAGTTTCCAGACATAATGGGGAAAATAGCCTCATGAAATATTTACAAGAAAATATTGGGAATATAATGTAGATTCAATATAAAATGAGAAGTTTATAATGGAAAGAGTGCTTACAGGCATGAATTCCTAAGGAATTAGAGATTAACAATTGCAAATCTCCTAAAATAGCTTGGTTTGCTGAAGACTGTGGATCCACAATGGACCTTTCTAGAGTTCTGCAAGCAAATGGAGTAGTTTTATTTGCAAACCACTGTAACTATGTAACCAGCTGTGGAACAGTACTATTCAGGCCTGTTGCAAAACACAATTTATGCATTATATCATTAGAGTTAAATTTACTTATCCCAGTAGTGCCTTGCATGGAGGACACAGTTGTTTTCCAAATCACGGTATAGTTTGAAATAGTACAATTTCTTCAAATTCATAAATATCTAAATTGAAACCAGTACTTTTAATTTGCTTATAAATTTTCTGACATAAGGGCTGAGCATGAATTAGGTTTTCTAATGACATCAAATTATTCTAGTGGTATATTTGAAATGGGTTGTGAGGGTATTCTAAAGGGATTTTCTAAACTGGTTGAATAGGATTTAAGTCAGTAACTATAATTTAATAAAAAGTATAGTTTATATTAAATTATATCTCTTTGAGCAAAAAGTCTGAATTTTCACACATATGGAGTCTAAAAAGAACTAATGGACTAGAAAATGAAGTTATGAAAATAGTTCGTTTATTTTTACTCTGCTTCATATTCAATAAAAGACAACTGTCATCCCAGTATGATACTAAGAATCACAAGAAGTTGATTGAAAACAAAGCTGCTGATATATCAGTGCTCTTATATGAATTTGTGGTGTACTGTTAACAGTTCCAGTAATGAGAAATATTATTTTGGAGCTGGACAATATGTCAAAACATGTAAGTTTGTGTTGTTAATCATGCAAGTCATAAAGCAGAATTTTTCTGACTTCATTCCATAGAACCCTAGAATTCCACAAAGATTTGAAGGGACTATAGTCCATGAAAAATAGAGGTTAGTTTACCCAGTGTGGATTTGCCAATAATCCAAGCCAAGCCAAAGGAATATAATTAAAAAAAATCTCTTTATTTGTGCACAAACAGTGAGAGATGTCCAGGTGACACGCCTGGAGACCTTGAGCAGAACAACAACACTTCCTTTTATACTAAAGCAGGAAATAACACACACACACACACACATATAAACATTTGAATGAGTTTATCCATTGGTTCTAGTCATTTGGCTCATTGCTGATGTTGTATACCTTCATGCTGGTTTACATGTAGTATATAATATTCTTAGCATGATCTCGCTAATGCTCATCTAAATATTCAGAAGGTGTGGTTTTAACATTATAATGAGTTTTGGAGTGAAAAATTTCAGCTATAGCACCTCATAACCAGTTTAAGCTAGTCTTATCTCTGTTCTAAGAAGTATCCCAATTAGTAGAAACATAAATCAATAAACCTTCTAGTTACTAAAAAGAAAAAGGGACCCTTCTGGCTGCTGGCATCAGGATTCTATGGGACTTTGGGGGGAAAACAATGAAATGCATCATCAGCATTTGCAGGCACTCCATATAGGAAGCAACTGGCTGCCTTTTCCACATACATATACACAAAACAATTCTTTGTCTGTTCCCAAACTCCAACAAACATTCTAAATCTCAAGAGCAATTGTAGCGAATCCTTTTATCCATTTCATGTATATTTGTGTTTGTGCTTGTGTGTCTCCAAAAGGCCTGTTAAATAAGTTGTCTTCCTGTATATATCTACTTAGGAGCACGCCACATTTATATGTGTGGGAATTAATGAAGAAACTACAGTGCACATCTGTTTCAAATTTCTTTGGCTTAGATTTCCTCTGGGAATCATATTGTCAAAGGCAAACTGGCAGGAGGAAATTGGGAGCTTAAGTGGCTTTAGCCAAGCATTCAAAATGAAAAAAAAAAAATATTGCCAACACATTTCCTAGATAGTACTCTTTAGTACATGCGTATTAGTTTTATTCAGTTTTTATGAGACCTATAAATATTTATATGATATGAACATTTTTTCCAGATATGGTAACTAGTTACAAACTGGTACAATTGCAGATAGTATAGAAAAAGGAAAAAATAGAAAAAGCAAAACAAATTTCAAGTCTTCAAGGCTGGTATTGTTGCTGCTTTATATAGAACAAGTTTAGAAAGATTAAATTTTGCTGATTTTGCATTACAAACAACATTTCCTAAGGTAGAACTTATTAATTGCTGGGGAGAGCTTTTAAAATGCTATATTGAAATTGCCAGTTTAGCATTTAAATATATACCATTTGCAACAACATACAGTACCTGTGTAAAAGAATTTTCCCTTTTTATGCAACAAAAAACAAGTGTGAAAATAGGCTAAATAATAGATTATCTCCACTTACAAGCAGTCGCTCCTAATATTGAACTTTTATCCAAAGAACAGTCCCATCTCAGTAACTGAACATTGATTTGTTTTAAATATCAACGTCTCAAATGACTGTGAAATTCAAGTTCTATTTTTTTGTACTTTGTATGTGTTTATGGATCTCTTTGATCCAGTCTTGACTCCTAGTGAATGCCTGGACAACTCCATGGAATTTTCTTGGCACATACTTTGGACATGGTATGCCATTATCTTCCTCCTAGGGCTAAAAGAGAGAACTCATGGTCTCCTGGTTTCTAATGCAGTGCCATTAAACACAATACCAAATAGGCTCTCTTTTTTGTACATTGGAAATTTTGTATTAACAGTAAACAGTTCACTTTTCATTGTATTGTCTATTTTCTGTCATTCGTGAATTGCCTGTTGATCAGGAAGCCAGGAATTTTCCAAGTTTCAAAATTCCTATCATAGGAAGATCTTTTTCTCCTTATTTTACATTAATTAGAATAACATTTTAAAAGTAAACATGAAAACTCAGATTTCTTTATACTATGCTTAGAAGACTCAGGTTTCTTTATATTATGCTTCGAAAAACAATGGAAATCATTGATCTGTGGATAGCTGCAAATTTTTGTGGTTTTAAATTGAGCCCAGACAAATTCTGGAATATGCACTAATAATGGCTTCTAGTTGTGATGGCTGAATGCAGTACTAACCCCTAAAAAAGGAAGCATGCCTTAAATACCATTTGCTAAGGAACCACACTGGAAGAAGGCTATCATTCTTATATCCTGTATGTGATACAGAATGCTGGACAATCAGCTTTCTACTTGAACTCTTATGTGCCTCAAATGTAGGACTGTCAACCAGAAGAAAGATTCAGTCATCTAGATTAATTAAAAGGGGGCAAAAGGAGTCTTAATTCATGTGATTAATTAGAAAAATAAAATAAAAACAAAAGTGAAAGGGGTTGGGAAAAAAGAGAGATGAGATAAAAAAGGAAATGAGAACCTACAATAATTCCCAATGATTGATTCATTAAATCTAAAAAAACCTTTCAGATTGGATTTTGAATTTGTTTTCTTACATTCAACTTCCATCCACTTTGAAAAGCATTTATTTTGAAACCTGTAATGTTCAGTAGGAAAATTTATGCTGAGTAAAAAAAAGTTTTAAAGACTTGGCTTCCTCCTATAGAAGTTGTATGGAGTGACTTCATGAGATGCATAATTAACAAAATAATTTATTCCATTTTTCATGAGTATTGTTTGCAGAGGGAAGACTTTGCCTGTTGAAAGAACCTATCGTAGTGGCTTACCAAACTGATATATTAGACTTCTTAAATATTTATAGGAATTTAACTAGTATAATTTTATGTCCCCACCTGTGAGCTGTTTGGTCAGAATTTCAGAGATACTTCCTTATCTAAACAGACAAACAGAATAAAAAAGCAAAAAGCAGTGGGAATGATAGTAACTTCCAACTTCTTGCTTCCCTATTGAGTTTCCTTGTGGGCAACTGGCAAGTTTCACAATTGACTTTTGACTTCCTGATGGCTTCCCCATTTACTTGTGTAAGGTGGTATCAAGAGTTTTTGCATGGATTGAGGAAAATACACAGGGATGTGCAACATGTGCTGCACAGGTCAGGAAGGGTGTGCAAGAAGCACAACAGTTGTCAGAAAAGGCACACAAGGGGTGGCATGATTAGGAAGGGTGCATGATAGTACCCAGGTAGTGCCATGCAGGTCAGGGAGAGCATGCAGGTGAGCTGTGTGGGATGAGAAGCATATGTGAGGGTGTGCAAGAAGTGCCATGTGGGTTAGGAAGCAAATGCAGGGCTGTGTACAGGTCACTAAGGGTGTGTGAGAAGAGCCATGCAGGTTGGAGACTTATACAAGCAACTTGCGACTTTCTCTGCTGGTTTCCCCATTTCTGACACTCCCTAATGGTTTCCCATAAATATAGAATTTGCTTCTGGGAAGCTGGCAGGGAGTGTTGGCAATCACAGTCGAGTTTACACTTCTTGCCCCACAAAAGTACAATCAGTAAAATGAATATCACAAAACTATCCTCAAACAGCAAGAACTATTAGCAACCATTAGTGGGTAAAGCTTACACATACTGTAGCAAAATGTTGCTATTTTTAGAGAAATAAATCTATTTTGATTATTTAACAGTATAGTGCAAATAAAGCTACCAGAGTGCCCTCATCTTTAAATAAAAGAGGGATAATCAACTGCTGAGGAATGCCCCTTTAGAACAGGCAACAACAGCTGTTATACTTATTTTGATTACCGAAATAAAATATACTAATTTCTTTTCAAAACGGTGGATGATGTTTGATTAAAAGCTTCTACATGAATTTCTCTTTAGCCTCTTCCATGTTACTATTTACTTGTTACTTTAGTTCTGAGTTTTTAATGTGGACATGAATCTAAAGAGACATGCTTGGTGCTTCTGCAAGCAACCAGGTCCACACTCTTAAGGTTCAAAACAATTTATTGCTAAAGTCTATGTACAAAATCTCAGATTGAAGGTCTGCCTCTGTGTGCTATTAGATAACACATAATTTGGGGGAGGTCAAAGGGGTTGGACTTCATTATCTCATCTTTGCATAAAGATTCTAAGCTGATGCCTTGTTTCATTCCTTCTCTTGGCCTCTCTCCTATAGCAACAGGATTCTAAAATGTGCAAAAGCATTTTAAATTAGTGCTTTGCAAAGTCTATTGACCTGAGTGAAGCACCCCTCCTTGAAGTAATAAAGCAATTGCATCTTCTGGAACTCTTAGTGCAGTTGCTCTGAAAGTTTTTTCCAGCTGTCCCTGCAGCGCACAGCTATTTTACTTCATTTGTTAATGTTTTGAATTGAAATAGTGATCAGATTGTCAAAAGTTAACATGGGAAAATATGCTTAATGCACTGTTTTCTTTATTTGTTACTCTTTATTTCATTATTATTCCTGAGGAAAGGGCAAAAAGTAGTCAACATTTTATTTCCAAATATTTGAACTACTGCTACTTATTTTGGTATTCATAATCTGATCATTGTTGTATTGTTATTGTTTGAATTATTAATATTATTCAAGATTAATTATTAGTGATTTTTTTACTATTGTGGTATTAATTTCACATCATTTTCCTATTAGTTATTTCATCTTACACTTAGTTTCAGTCTTGATGTCTTTAAAACTACTTTTTGTATCTCTGGAAACTAAGCTGAGTCTATTTGTTGTAGTCCTCTGTGGATTGCCCATGACAGATACCAGATTACAGATTACATGTATTTTATGGCCAAGCATGATTAGACACAAGGTACAGAAGCTCTCAGTGTACTTCCAAGGTAACAGTAAAAAAATAACATAAATAAAATGAAATTATGTACTTAGAAAAATGTTCATTAAAATGTGCAGCCAATAGAAAAGGAAATAAGGAAAGTGTAGAATTAAAACCACAATCTATTGATAATTGTGTATATACATTAGAACTTCCAGATTAATTTAAAATTCCTTGCATTGTGTCCTGTCATATAGCATGAGTTAAGTATTTAGCACAATGTTGCACCTAAAATGAAGCTGATAGAAAGCATCAGTAAGTCTGAATTAAGTGTGGGCTCTTTTAAATGCAATTGTTGTGATGCCAGCATACATTCACAAGAATGATAGCCTCCTTATCAAACTATGAATACACATTTCTTCATCTCAAGTAGAATGAGCATTGGGAAAGCACAACTACAGTCACATAAAGTAAAGGCAGATGTCCCAGTCCTTTCCTTTTTAAGAGATTTAAACCCTTTACATCAAAGCAGATCTCCATGGATATTGAGCAAAAAACTGCTGTGTCTGAGCAGGGAAAATAAGTTGTTTTTCTATCTCCCCTACATGTCTTTTAAATAGCTAGAATTATCCTAAGAAGCTGGGAAATATTAATGGAAAAGAAGTACATGATTTTGCTTTGAAATTCAAAGCTTTGGTGCACAATATGCACTTCTATCATTCCAGAGTACAAGACATGAAATAATGGATTAATACTACAGGAAGGTATATTCTAATTGATTGTGAAGAAAAGCTTATCTGTAATGCAGTAGAGCCAATACTGAAGTAATCAGCTCTTTGTCAATGGATGTGATCAGGAGAATATAAATCTACCTCTCAAAAATGTTTTAATTTAGGTTCCTCCACTGAGGAGGAGGTTGGATTCAATGGCCTAAATGGCTCCTCCTAACTCCATTCTTCTGCAATTTGTGAAAAAACAGTTGCAGAAGAGATAGTAGACTAGTTGTATTATTTTGATTTAATTTTAAGGAGTTTTTATTTAACTGAAATATGTGCTTCTGAGTCAGTTTGGAGCAATTCAAAGGCATTTTGGAAACTAAACTTTCTGCATAGTTTTCAGGGTCTCAAACACTGCTGAAGCTTTCAGTCCCATATGGACAGAGCTGAGGAGGAGGCTGAGAGATGGACTGTCTGACATGAGTAGCTACCAGAGAATTTAGCACTTCATAAAACCTGTCTCTTGGAATGTTTGGGAAGTACTGCTCTTCTGTTTAGATCATTTTTCTGCGAGAATTTGTGTTTTACTTAGTGAAAGCAAAAGAGGTTCAGAATGATTAAGTGTGTGAGTCTGAAACAGTGTGCTTGATGTTAGACAACTGCATATATTTACATATATTATGTAGATATTTATTTATGCCTGTCAGGTTTCATACTAAAGACCCAGTGTTCAGACATTGAACCCAGTATTCATAACTTGTTTCTAGCAGAAATAACATAGGTAAATAAGCTAGTTTACTGTAGACAGGCAGAAGTCATGTACTGTATATAGAGATTTGCCTTCTTCAGAACAGAGAAATCTAACTTTATTTATTAAATATTTATCTACCTACCAATCTAACATTGTTTATGTCTAGACCAGAATTTAACCATTCTCTCCCGAGCCTTCAGATTGGGAAAAGTGTATTAAAATTAATTAAAATTGTACATAAAACATGTATAGTAAACTAATCCCCCCAGTGAGGCACCATCTTGCTGTGGTTGGAAGGCTTGCATGCTCTGAAGAAGATGAGAACTATGCCAGAAGTTCAACAATACTGGACAGATATAGGAGCCAGACAAAGAGTGTCTCCCACCCATAACAAATATGAGAAGTAAATTACAGAAATCCATACCGGCTCAGTCGTCGCCTGGGTTAACAAGGACCGCACTAGATGTTGTTGAGGATCCTGGACATCTAGTGGAAAATGAGCTACAGGACTCCACTGGAGAAGGAAATGGCAACCCACTCCAGTATCCCT
>JANHZU010005146.1:257648-280285 GCA_032468055.1 Acrochordus granulatus | reverse complement strand
GTGACTTTCATCTTTGTGCAGATAAGATTCTTGCAGCTGTCAACATACATAGTAGCAAAGTTACAAATGTTCTTTCAAGCTCTTTGTCCATAAAACCTAAAAGGAATACCTCTAGTTTCAGTTTTATATTTATTTTAAAAATCTTCTGAATTAAGATAAAAATCTGATCCCAATATTTCTTTACTTTGTAACAAATCCACAAGAGAACTTGGGAGAATTGTATTAACAGACTTGCAAGATTCTATTGATTTCTAATAAACTAGTATTAGCTAATGTGGTGTTTTCCTATCTGGTCTGCCTGGGAAGGTAAAAAAGTACAAATAAAAATCTTCCTGCTTTTGAAGGAGCAAATTTAGAATTTAATTTAAAAAACTATTTATACCAAATAGGAAAAAAGTACCAATTTTTTAAATCACCTTTAATTTTAGATTTCAGAAGACACTCTAGCTTCTCAAATTTAGAAGTGATTAACCTCAGTCCATTCAGCTCAGCATCTTAAAAAGATGTGAGAAGAAATTATTGTACCAATTTTTGCTAAATAAACTTCAGATAAATTTATATGGCTTTCATTTCCTGGGTAGGAATTCTTCATACTGTATGGGTACTTAGTATTAGAATAATTTAAAAGCAAAGAAGGTTCTAAAACATTTAGATCTTCAAGTTTTTGAAGAATTTCAGATCACTGGGGAGAAGTATGTATTACAATTTATTTGTAACAGAAAAAACTATATTAATGATATTGAGCCTTGAGAAAAGAAAAAGAACAAGACTTCGCTGTTCATATTTCTTTTTGAAACAGAAAAACAGAAGAGCATGAAATTAGTAGATATTGCTGAAATAAGGCTAAGTAATTTCTCAGCTGTACTTTTTTGGCAGTTTTGGATTACTGTATATAGTTTTATAGCCTAATGGGAATGCAAAAAAACAAAAAAATGTATGAAAATTTCTGAGTTTTCATGCTTTTTTTCCATGAAATAATACTATTGGCTACATCCAAATACTTTCAGTTTTCCCTCCTTAATTTTCTATATAGTATCTATCAACATTTCTCTAACATTGTATATTCCTCATGTTATGTTTCTTTTTTGCATATTTTTCTCTTTTTTTCCTCTTTATGTCCTCATGACTTGAAAACATTGTGATGTACTATCCTAGATTAGTGAAAGGGAAGAAAAGGGCAAAAGGGAATAAAAGGGGTAAGATGAAGATTTATTTCTTCATCAAGTAAATTATTCTGCCAAATAAGCACTTAGATCAAAAGAACTCATGAGAGAAATAGGGAAAATATATGTATCTTTCATGATATAATCAGCCAAATAGTTTAATTCTAAGACCCATTTTAAAACAGAAACCTAGATTTTTTAAAAAATATTGAGATAGACAGACAGACTGACCGACCGACCAAACTAAAAATGTTTCCTCAAAATATCAGAGACATATAGGTAGAAATGTTAAAAATATTTTTAATGTTAAAAAAATAAGAATCCCTAAGAAAAGTAGTATGGTTTTATGCAAGCAGGTCTCAAGAATCTGGAATCTAATTAAAAATATCTAGTGTAGGTGACTAATATTTTCTTTATATTTGTGTAATATATATTTTATGTAGAGAGATAGATTTGACTCCTATATTAATTAGGGTTGGAGCCAAATATGTGAATTTCATGACTGCATTTTATATTATCATTAATCTAAATCTAACTAATTACAAAGTGCTATCAATTTATCTTTTAATTCATTCTGTGATAATATTACATCTTCTCAATTAATTTGTTTGCAGTCCTATGCGTTTTTCTAATGTGTTTACTTTAAATATTTCTGTTCCATCTTTCTGTTTGTTATTGTTTTCTAGGCAGCTGGCAGTAACCATCGATACAATTATGTAATATAAAACCATTTTTAAAGTCATAGGTGACTAAGATAGCATTTAAGTTCTTTAAGTTCAATTGTGAGCAGATACTACAGTATTAATTAAGTTCCGTGGTATCACTAAGGGAGTATAGTATCCTGACAACTGAGCTCAGGAAATCCAAGATATTTTCACTGTGGGGCTTAAGGGCATCTATGTATCTCTACCTTCCAAAGCTATGCAATTAGCATCCAGAAAGAAAACCTTTTTCTGCAGTACTGCTTATGAGTGGAGATACCAATCAATCAAGTTCAAAGCATTTCCTTCCTGTTTTTTTAAGAAAAACATTTCAAGCCTGTTTTCACATTAATTTACCATTTTTAAATGTGAAAGATATTATGTTATAAAGAAAGCCCTCTGAGTTATTTAGACATTTCTGAAATGGTTGAAGAGCTGTCTCTCTCTCTCCCTTTTGCCAGGTGATACCATTTCAAACAACTAGAAAGTTTCTGTTTTTTCATTACAGCTGAGGTAGAAGTTGTTCCTTCTTAGATAGAGCTGATTTTCCTGCTCTATCAGTCAAAATCAACCTTGGCTAAAGTCGCAGTTCAACTAGCCCAGTCAGTCTTGAATTTTTCTGCCAAATTTTTTAGGGCTCCTAGTAGATTGCTAAGTGAAGAAAAACAGTGAGAAAGAACAGAGGAAAATATATTTTAATTATTATTTCAATGAGTAGTTTGTCATCCATTGGGAAAGTATCCCACTGGATACTCAAAGGGCTAATATAAATTATAATAAAAAAACAGAAAAGAAAGTTCCTGACTTCTTTCCTGAAGACAAAAAGAGAGAACTAATTTCAGCTTTCAAAGGTTTTATATATCTGATTAGTTTGATATATCTGAATATGGAAATATTTTATTTTCTAAATTACATACAGTATATAATTTCAAATATATTTCATTTCAGTTTATTTTCATGTTTAGATTCCAGATTCCATCATATCTCGTGGTGTTCAGGTGCTTCCACGAGACACAGCCTCACTTAGCACGACCCCTTCAGAATCCCCTCGTGCCCAAGCTACTTCTCGCCTTTCTACTGCTTCCTGTCCCACCCCAAAAGTAAGTACAGTAACTTGCCTGTATTCAGAGGTGGGAACTGTCTTGACTTGATAAATGTCCTCTGCTGCTGAAAGTTAGCTTGCATGCAAGATTATACAACTGAGAGCGATCAATCAGGTGAAGGTGTATATACTTAGGGTATATTGTATTTACAAAGTAATAATGTAATTGAAATACATACACACACGCGGACAAATATCTATATATATGTATGTATATATCTATGTCTGTGTGTATTTATGTGTATAAAATGTCATGTATTTAAATGCTGCTATTTTCTTTTAGCCTGCCGGTTTTCATACCTATTTTTAAAGATATATTTGAAAGTGCTTCTATCTTTTTTTATTGCAGTATCAGTCATGAGCCTCTGAATTTCTTGCAGGGCTCTATTTATCTATAAAATTAATTTTGCTCCTGAATAAGAGAACTGAACTAATAATTTATTTTCATAAACATATTTGTACCTGATCTGTGGCATTTTCTGCCTCAGTATCTTATTAATGTATCGGTAATCCTTGACCTATGAGCACAATTGGGACAGGAATTTTGCTCAGTAAGCTATGTGGTCATTAAGTGAGTTATCTTGTGACTGGACCCGATTTTACAATCTTTTTTCCCACAGTTGTTTAGTGAATCATATAGAGGTTAAGTGAATCCAGCTTTCCCCATTGACTGCTTGTTGGAAACCAGCTGAAAAGTTTGCAAATCACAATCATGTGACTACAGGATACTGCAACTGTCATAAATGCAAGCCTGTTGCCAAGTGCCCAAATCATGATCATGTAACAGCAGGGAAGGTACAAAGGTTGTAATTCAAGGATGAATCATAAGTCATTTTTCAGCTCCATCATAACTCTGAACCATTGTTAAACAAATAGTCATAAGTCAAGGACTACCTGTAGGTAAAGTATTTTCAAGATACACAATTTTGCCAAAACTTGGATACTTGCTGCCTCTTTGGAAACTCTAAATTATATGGAAAGTTTTAATGCCAGCCTATGAAATGACACGTTTGTGCTTTAGGTATTATTTCACATGGATTATATCGTACTTTTGCAGGTAATCTACTGTATTTGGTGTAATATATAACATACATTATATCCACAACAAAGTTGGACAGTTAGCAAATCTAGTAAAATATATGGTTTCTTTAAGATCATGAATTCTTACGGTTGCTGTTAGTTCTTTTACATGAAAAAGCTTTCTTTCTGGCATTTTAATATTGAACAGAGAATAGAATAAATCGAATGAATTGTTTCCTGGTTCATGGTTCTTTGAAATTGCAAATCTCTGGTCATTATTATTTTTTATTCATTTCTGCAAGCCATATTAAGGTATGTCCAGCCATTAACTTATATTTATTCAATGTTATGACATTTGTTGTGATGTATTGCATATATTGTATAATACAAATATTATTGAATAGCAATTTAGGCTTTATGTAGAAATGCGTTCAAACTTTTAATTAATCCTTTACATCTTTGAATTGTTTTTCTTGTTAGTTTTGGGAATGTGCTTTTTTCAAAATATTAAGACCTCACACAAAGTAGTAGAATAATTAAATTTATTATTAACCCTCAATTTAATAGGTTATTCAGAATCAAATATTGGTTAAATTCATAAATAACTTATTTGCATCAACTTCTGTTATTTGTGTCAGTTTGTTTTTTGCATTGTTACCCCTTTCTGTAGATGACATAAATAGATGCAAATACTGTAATGGATATGAATTGTTTGGACAACTTAATATACAATAGGTTTTGTTACTTTGAAATGATTTTCCAAAGGGAAGTTTTCTATCTGAAGTCCTCTAAACAAAAGTTTTAATTAAAATGCAGATTACTTATGCCTGGACATTTATTAAGAAATTTATTTTACTTAATAAAAGCTCTAGACTCAGTTCTTGAAGTCTGTGCCTTAATTTCTCCTTTTTCAAAAAGCAGAGGTTGCACATTTATTTTTGAATTGCTTCTCTTGAATGAAAATGCAATCAAAGAAGTAACTGATATATATTACACAGACAAGTAGTTACTTTTAAAAGAGGATATTTTACAGCACACTAATAAAATGGGTTTGTATGCTTTGCAACCTGATATGAAACAAAAATCCATATTAAAATGTTCTTCAGAGAATTCAAATTATATAAAAATGAAAGTCCTTGCAACCATATTTTCAAATCTTCTTTATTGGAATATGATTTCTATGTCATGGTCAAACACATTTTAAACTAGACTGAATAGTGAGCTGCAAACTTTTGAATAGTCTAGCTTGCTATAAAATTCCCTGTTCTCCAACCTGTGTTGGGGATTCTTTTTTTAAGCAAGTTCTGCCAGCCCTAGAGAAAGAGTTCCAATAGGAACAAAGAGCAAAGAGAAAAAGCAAAATAGGCCTAATTCCCTCCTCTTTTTAAAAGCCTACCTGATAGAATTATCATTCTCCTGATTTACCTGAGAGTTTGATCTTCATTGGCTTCAAATGTCTTAGTCCATTTACCTAAATTGACAGGTCAAATTTTTAAAAGTTCTTTCAGTGTCCGTATCTCATTCATTACACATGAATCTTATACTGAATAAGACCAATCAAACATCTTGTAAATATTTTTGTTCCAGCAGGCAGTAGGCTGTATTCAGACTGAGAATGTTTCCAGTTCACTTTATTATATGCTTTCTCGAAAGTGATAAATGTATCATATCTTTTTGACATTCACACATTTCTCAGTGACCTACTGAAGAATAACATTTTGATTTGAGTACCCTTCACATAAAGTTGTGATATATTTCTGTAATTTTAACAGTAATTCCTCTTCATACTCTTTCACTCAGAATTCTGCTAAATAGGCAATTTTGTTACCTTTGTAGAGAGGAACAGTAATGACATTAGTCCAATCTTTAGGCTCAGATACAATCTTCACATAGATATTAAATATGTCATATAACCATAAGGAAGTTGCATCCATAATTTAACATATTTTCCTTAGACACAGATGTTCATAACACTAATTTCACTCTTCTATCAATCACTATGATTTACATAAAAATCTTATTACTCATTCTCTCATTTTAGTTTCATCTCATATAATTTCATTGTATTATTAATTGATTTCCCCGACTGAAGATTTCTTTTTAGTCAACATCCATTTCAATTTTTTTTTAATTTCCATGAAACTTACTGCATTTTCTCTGACTTTTTAATCTTAATTATTCCATGTTTTCTTAGAATGTATTCATTTCAACTATTTTTCTCTATATATGCATTATACAGTAATTTTCCTTTCCAAGGACAAGAGTTTCCACATCAGATTCCATATCATCTTTCTTATGGCCAGTTTGTATTCATTTTGTTGGAAGATTACAATAATCTGTTTTGCAATACCTTTTCATATAGGACTTTCTCTTCCTGCAGTCCTACTTTCACTCTACTATTTTTAATCTCTTTTCTTTCCTTCCATGTCTAGTTTTTTCTCCAAATCCACTCTTGTCATTACCAAAAAGGGTTTGTCTTACATTTAGAACCTCTGTCAGCGTGCTTTCTTTCACCTCACTGTCTTTCATCAAAGTCAAATCAATCACATTTTTAGATTCCTTGTATGCTTAAACCATGTATTTGGAACAGCCTTTTTTCTAAGCAAATACTCACCAATCACCATTCTCATTCATTCTTCTGCCACTGAAGAGCTCAGTCACTTCTTTTGTACTCTTGTCATCTCATTCTCACTGTCACCTATGCTATCTAATAGAATGTTCTTTCTATAATGTTTTTCCCCAAATTGCATTCATCCATTTTTTCCCAAAATTCAACTCTCATTCTTTATTACTACTGGAGCATAACATGGAACTTTCACCAACATAAAAATTTCTATTTGATCCTCTAGTTCATGCTTTTTACACTTAGCCCTTTAATTTCCAATTAAATCTGTACTTTCACTTCTGCCTATGTATTAACTCTATTTTACAAGTTCAAATCTTCATTCATATTTGTTACATTCTTCAGCTTTCTCTTTGAGTTCTGCCCTACCTTCATTTCATTTCTTTTCATTAATTCTTGTTCTTTATAACATACTGTTACATTCCAAGTATTATCTTTCATACACCATGAGTATTTGAAAAAGACTCATGAATATTCACCTTCAGTACTTTGGCAAACTGAGGCTTTGGCAAACTGAGGCTTTCACAAACATCAGTTCACTGCATGTACCTTCCTATTTACTTGCAAAATCATAGCTTATATGAAATATTTTGTGCATCATGGGAATAAAATTTGGCTGAATTTCTAGCATATTAGCTCAAATGTGCTGAAAATAAATAGTATTGCATCTTTATAATTAGCAGGGAATGCTACATGTAACATGGGTCAAGTCTTCGGATGGAAAAAGTCTGAGAAATTTAGATTGAGCTGAATAAAATAATTTTTACCTTGCTTAAATGGCTACCAACAGTACTAATATTTATTTTTGCTAATTATTATTGAAATACTGAATTATTTTCTGAAATATTTTCTGTCATACTATATCAAGGTGCTCTTTCTTCTATTTATTAGTAATTGATAAAACAAGTTTAAAAGGATTTAAAATCCGAACATCAGTAGATATATTAAAAACCCCTACATCACTGAAAGTTAAAATTAGAATACATTTCCAGCAAATAATGAATTTGTAGGCTATATTTATTGTTCTTTTTATGACACTGAATTTTATATAATTCCTCAAAAGTAGCAGAAAATAAAGTATACAGAGGAACAAATTTAATGTAGTGTCCAATTTCCCACAGTTCTAATATCAGGTTAGCAGTTTATCTGAAACCAGATGTCTCCCCAATAAATGTTGTGTCTATACCTGTCTGAAGCCATACTTCAAAAATGGATGAGACGAAGACAAAAACATCAAGTTAATTATTAATTACAATTAATTGACTTTAAAATATTGTATGCCATGTGGAACATTAATTTATCTCTCCATCTGCATCTGCTACACTGTCCTACAAAATTCTGCAGCTACATGCGTATGCTTTTCTCTCCTCCCAAAAGAAATAACAACAACAAAGGAAAAAACATGATAGTGACTGGATGAGTGCAAGTATCGGAACAGGAATGTACTAAACTGTGTTACACAACTGTTTCATTTTTGTGAGAGTTGAAAATAGATCACAATAAAAGTCATAATGACTAAGCTTTTATATTTACTGTGAAATGTTATTTTATTAATCTAGCCAAAAGGGGATTTAATTTCCAGAAGACTGAATTTCTCCTTCTGTTGCAATCTTAATTAAATATAAAATCAAAAATGGAGCATGATAATCAAAAATACAATGAGTTCAGTAAATTAAAAAAGGTAAATTCTTGAAAGCCTTTTTTTCTCCTCTTTATATGTATCCTTCTGGTAAAACTAGTTAGGGCTGATACTATATATACATGCTTTTTGCTTTTACTAATTCAATATTATTTGGAAAAATCATTTTAGCTTGCTAGTGATATATTAATAGTTGAATAAACTATTTTAATAAAATTTAATATATAGTTAGCACATCAAATAGGGCAAATATTAGTAACATTATTTAAAAGAACATTACAAGTACCAATAAATAGTTGAAACATTCTTTAAAATATAATAAGAGATGAAAGACATAGCCATAAAAAGTGAGGTCTCTCAAGAAGGAAAATTACTTTCTGCTATATAAAGAAAATGTTGTATGGGAATAAAAAAAGAACAAAAATATCCTAGTAAGAAGATTGCACTGACTGACTACAAACTGTGACATGAAAAAAATAGCAACAGTGGTACATTTGAAATACCTGCAAAGAAATACCATTTGCCTGCAAATAAGAACTGGTGGGACCACACTCACATACAAAAAGTAATAGAAAATTAAGAAACTAAATTTTTGGGGACTTTAAAATTCAAACAGATGAATTCCTTTTACATAATACCCCAAATGTAACAATTGTTGATAAGACAGACAAAAAACTGCAAAGTGGACATTGCAGTATCTGGAGACAGCAGAATAGAAGAAAAACAATTGGAGAAGATAACAAAGTACAAAGACCTACAAATATAAGTAGAACGACTGTGGCAAAAGAAAGCAAAAATAGTACCAATTGGTTTTGGGTGCAATCCCAAAATATGTGGAGCAACATTTGAACACCATCAGCATTGATAAATCATTTTTGCAGTCACTGGCAGTTGCAAGCGGCAGCTTTACTTGAAACAGCTGACATCTTGCAACAATATCTTTAACATCATCAAAGAACAACATCTGCCTATCCCAGTCCTTGGGAAGGACTCAATTGGTGGGATAAAAAGGCCCAATCTAGTCTAAACATCTAGCTGACTGTTTAACAAACCATAATAGCAACAGCAACAAGTTGAGGAACTATAGTATATATTTTGAAAATATAAGTTTGATGGACAAATTACATATATGCATTTAGTCCTACAAGTAATGTCAGCTAAAGCAGATCAGGTTTGTATACAGAAATGAGCATCTTGAACTCGACTTGGAAAACATCTGACAACCAAAGTTGCTGTTTCTCGGGGATTCTTAATGGAGGCATTTGAGAGATATCACTCATCACTATCCATGCTTCATTTTAAATGGCTTTCCCACTTTAATAATCTGATCCTGAAGTTAACAGCACGTGTATCGCTGAAATGAAGTCTCAGGTATAGGAGCAACTGTGTAATCAGCTGAAGTTGATAAAAGGCTTCCCTTTGCACAGATGTGATGTGATGTTATATAAATATGGATCAAGGAAAAACCCACTGTAAACCTGTCCCTCCATGTGTCTTATACAACTGGAGAACAAGATAAAAAGATAGCTGCTCAAAGAATCCTGGATATTGGTGCACAAAAATCTATCCTCAGTAAAGTTGGCACACTTAAATGAATGAGCCGCTATAAATGTACTTTTCAAATTGCTAAATATCTAAACATAGAAATGCCTACATACTTTAGAGAGTTTTTTACATGTGCAAGATTTGAGCAGCTGGACACAGTGGTTAAATTTGGACGATTTAACCAAGTTCCATACAATGACTACACATGTATTTGCAGGACTCCAGCAAAACATTACACATATATTATTTGATTGTCAACTCCATAAGAAAAAGAGAGACTGGTTTCCTAGACCACACATTCGACAAATGAAGTATTAGGACCCTTAAATTAAAATATACTTCATATGTGGTCAGAATCCAAAAATCGCATGTAACATGGCCCTTTATTTGAATAAAACAGTTCAGTTGTGATCTAAATATGTGGGTTTGATTGGAGTAAATTGTAGAGGTAACACAGATATATGATACTGTATTCCTAATTTTATTTTTTTCATTTAAGCTGTTTCCTCATGACACTTTTAGAAATGGTTTTATTGTGTAAAGTTTTGTATTTTATTCTGTATCTTGTATCTTGATATGGCCTATGGGCTAATCAATAATAATAAATAAATCCATTCTCTTTGTCCAGATGTCAACTTCCATGTGATAGGAATAAACTTCAGAAGAATATGAATATCTGAATATATTGAATCTCAAAGTCGGTTTAATGCATGTAATAATTTATTTCATAAAAGTAGTTTATTTATTTATTTATTAAATTTATATGCTGCCGAAAGTTGTTGTTTATTGTTCTTTCTCCACCTCTCCTATTACTTAATAATGCCTCTTTTATTATTATTGCCTTGAGAACATTTGATGAACTCTCACCAGTACATTCAGAAAATATTCCTCTTATAAAAGTCTTGGAAGAGGTAGTAAAATTTACCCATTTTGGAATTGTGCAAGCATTTTCAAGTGTTCAAATATTAATTCAATGTACTGAATGTTGTATTCTTGAATTTAATCTTTTTACTGTATTTCTTGAATCTAAATGCAATTAAGTATGGGACATTTCTCCTTAAATCATTTTGAGAAACTGTATGCAGAGCAAAAATTGTTATAACTTTAATGTAGAAAACAATATTATATTTACATACAAGTACAGGTTGCATTTTATCATTAGATGTTTTAAGTATAAAAAATTTGTATTTTTATGAATAACTATTTAGTTATTCATCTAAATAGTCTTTTTAAATTACATTAAAATTTATTAACCTGGGATAAGAGACAATAATCTCTACATGAATTTTGAAGTTACATAGCATATGTTCCATATATACTGCTTTATTTCTTTCATAATTTCTTTTAGCTATATTTTTAAAATGAGATATTAATTCAGAAATATAAAAATGTATACATTATAAGAATATATATCCCTTATAATTTCCTTTAATTTGTACTTGCTTAAGTTATATTTAAGTAAAAATTTATCTAGATGTTATTTGGTTTTATGAAAAGCAAAGCTATCACAATTTTTTACAAAGTTCAGAAATTATGATGGTATGTCATAATATTTAAGAAGAGATTAATTATGAAAATAAACTTACTATATGCAAGATATTTTCTTTTAAGAAATGCTAAACTTCAGATTTAGTGAATCTGAAATTCTATATTAATATTTGCTGCTGTCCTTAAGGAAGTTGACTGAATAATTTCCTACACTCTCTTCCAAGATGAATAGAACAGCTATTTTGCATTCTACTCACTAATTAAAATTATTTCTTGCCAGTTTTTAAAAGTTGGCATTCTGTGTGTTAGGCTTTCATAACCAAAACTCTTGTTCAAATTTTAACAGTTGTATATTTATAGCCTGTTTTATCCTACAATATCCATATTCATATATGCAAAGAGATAACATATGCAGATAACATATGCAGTAAGAGATAGGACTGTATCACTCCTTCCTTTCTTAAGAAGACTTTACCACTCTTCAGCTGTCCTACTGGAATTCTGTTGGTTAGCTCTTTCTCATATCAAATATGGAAGAAGAATATGCTAGGAAACAGGTGGCTTATTTGAGTATTATTACCAGAGAAGAATCCCTTCTCTGATTCCCTGAGGCATAAAGACCAAGTTTGGCAATCATATTTAAGATCAGCAAATTGAGTTATGAATAAGTATTTTTCCTGGTGACTTAGATTTAGGTCTGCCTATGCTTTTCTGTACATTGGGCAATTATTACTCTTCAACAGTTCATAAGCTTTCATTTATTTGTACCCATTACTTCAGTAGCAGTTAAAAAAAATATGACGTCAGATCGCTAGCCTGATTCTTCACCTTCCTCCTTTCTCCTCTGGGCTTAGGACTGGCAATGATGGACTTCCTGCCATGCAGTCCCATATAAGAGTTCTTTTCCCATTGTCAAAATAGTGTAGTTGGTTCAGTTAATCAATGTTTATAACCTTTCTTGGTGATATCATCTAACTTAGTACTTTATCCAATTGTTACATATAATATGGCATTATTTATGTTGCCTGATAGTTCCAACCAGTCTGGTACTGAAATACAGCAACAGAAAGCTTTTCATGATCCTCTGTAAGGACATTTTTTACATGCTGCCTTTCCCTGAACTGCCTTACTCTGAAACCTCCCTACTTTAGGAATCATTCAATGAAAAAATAAAGATTTAAAAGGTTTGCTTATCATTTTAAGTAGGTATTTTTAAAAAAAACAATGAGGAAAAAAGAAAATTTACTAAGTAAAAGCTTACTCTAGTGTTTTGTTGATGCTAAACTTGTGATTTTTCCATATATTTATTACTACTTTTGCAAAAATAAGTGTTCACAAAATTCTGAATGTTCCTTTTTTCAGAAAATATATGGTACAAGATATATGATTTCATTTCATTATTGTCGTTAAACTACCCAGAAAGTAATTTAATGAAGGCTGGTTTATATATCTGTGATATTAATTACCATAAAATTAAATAACATAAAGTAGAAGTTTCCTCAAAAATTATCTAGTTTGATTCCTAGTTATCTAGTTTGTCTTTTTGATGTGAAACCATTTATGAGTACTCTTTTCTATAATAATTCAACCATTTATCTAACCCAGTACATAATTATCATTTTATTAATAAGGATATTATGAAATAAATTGTTGAATGCTTTAGTGGTCATGCTATATTGTATCCATGGCATTGTCCTTATTTATTAAGCTATTCACTTTTATGGTATTGGTTAGACGCCACCTTAAGTATTGTGTTTAATTCTGGATATCACATTTTAAGAACAATTTAGAGATATTGGGGTAGCCTCAGAAAAGGAAATTACAATGACCAAAGGGCTGGAAACTAAGCCATATGATAAAAGATTGAGGGGAATAAATATATTTAGCCTTGAGAACAGATGACCAAGAATTATGATAGAACTCCTCAATACCAGAAAATATTTCCAGATAGAAGATCAAAATCTGTTCTCTCTTGTTCCAGTATCAGAATAGTGATATTAAGTTACAAGAAGGCAGATTCTGCTTGAACATTAGAAAAAAAATATAGGACCACTTTAGAATCAATTATCCAGGGTGGTGGATGTATTCAGCAGATGCAGGACTTCAAGAATTCAGATTTCTGCAGTTTTGACTCTTAAGATTCTGTATGTTGCTTGAGAGGTCTAATACAATTTTTTTCCATTCTGTCATGCCCAATTCTTGGAAACTGCTTGGACAAGTCCTTGCAGTTTTCTTGTTAGGTTTTTCAGAAGTGGTTTGTGATTGCTTCCTTTCTAGGTCTGAGAGAGAATGATTGGCCCAAGGTCACCCAGGTGGCTTCTTGTCCAAGACAGGACTAGAACTTACGGTCTCCCAGTTTCTATCCTGATGCCTTAATCACTACAAAATACGTACTGTTGGAAAAATCAGTAGTTAATCAAATCCTACTGCAGCTGTCCTTCCCCCAAACCCATAGAATTTGCAGCCTGATTTTTAATCAGAAAGGAAGCAGGTAAATGATCTTCAGTTTAAAATTTGTAAAGAATATATTATGTTCAATTTTTTTTCCTATTTCCCTCTCAGTTACAATTGCTTTTTTGATGATATTTCGTTCCATCAGCTGTTCCCCAGTGCTTATCTTCTTTTTGGGTTTTTTTGACTCATCTCACCTGTTGTCTTGTAGATTTAAAAGGTAAGATACAAACACTTAGCTTTATAATTTACCCACATCACGAAAACTCCCAATGGACCACCCAAAGCTTTCTCATCCAAGGAAATAGTAAGAGCTTGAAACTGAGGCAGTAACATTATATCATATAAAAATCTAATATTATTAGTTCCTTGATATGTCCATATAAATTTGACTTGGTTGGATAAACAATGGGAAGTGGAAACTGAAAATGATTTTTGAACATGATGTCCAAATTTAGTATACATGTATCAAAGTGTAAGTGTAGTTCTGATATAACAAGGGATCTTTTTCTAGATTAGTAAAAACTTTATATAAGTCTCATCAAATTATGACAAGAGATCCATTAAAAATGGTATATACCTTATAAAATGGGTAATAAATAAATATAAATATTTTTATATTAGTCAACTGGAAATGTATTAGATTTAATTGTGTTTACTGTTTTTTGGAGCAAAAAAGGGTGAAGGGAGTTAGAAAGTAGTTAGAAAGACATTTTGTGACATCACTGAATCTCATGACAAGGTTATGAATCAATCATTATGGAGAAAATCTATGCGATTGCTAAGAGTTGATAACAATTTGATGGCACATAAACAGTCTATAAAAATATATTTAATTCTCTGGCCATTCAGTTATACAGTTTAATGTAAAGCATTGATTTATACATTCAGAATCTGAACACTGATTTATACATTCAGAATCTCATAAATGTGATTGGAGGACATTTTGCTTATTTTAAAAGTTAAAAACATTCTACAAATCTCTTTACTTTCCCAACATTTTATATCAAACTCATTTGACCAGCAGCAGCTATTTTCTTCTTTATATACACTAGAAAGAATAGAAAAAAAGAAAAAGTAATGTACATTTGTACAGATTTATCATTATAATTTGTAACAAAGATATGTATTTATAATCTTATAAAAAAGGAGAGCACTATAAAATACCATCATAAAAATATGGGACTATACTAAGTCTATATTCTATGCCTAATTTTAGAGAAATATTTCAAAAGCTTAACTGTAAAGTGACCAAGGCAAGTTATTAACAAGAGATAGGAACTGCTGTCACTCTGTTGAAAATGATAATATAATCTTTCAACAGAGATCAGCAGTTGAAGGACAGTTGAAAATACTGAAAGCCAGTTTGGTCTATTGATTAAGTTAGTAGACTAGCAACTGGGAAGCTGTAAATTCTAATCCCCCTCAGCCATGAAAACCAGCTGGGTGACCTTGGGCCAGTCACTCTCTCTCAGCCCAACTCACCTCAGAGGGTTGCTGTTGTGGGGAAAATAGGAGAAAGAAGGTGTATTAAATATATTTGCTGCCTTGAGTTGTTTAAAATAATAAAGGTGAAATATACTTTAAATAAATAATAAATATAATCTTCCTAGACATGGAACTGTCAATAGAATCTTAAATATCTTATATCTAATCTCATACATGTAGTCCTCACCATCTACAATTGTGATTGGCAATTCCATCACTAAACAACACAGTTGTTAAGTGAAATGTGACTACGCTGATTTATGACATCAGTTCTGGTCTCAGTCATTAAGCAAATCACGATAGGACAATAAGCACAACATTGTATGACCACAGCTTGCATCTTTCTTCCAGCTAACTTCCTCATTGACTGTGAAAATGGCAATTGCATGACCATAAGATGCTGTGACCATCGTAAATGTGAACCAGCGGCCAGGCACCCAGATTGCAATTTTGTGACCATGGGGATGCTGCAGTGGCTTCATCTTTGAGGAACAGTTGTATATCTCCTTTTTCACCACTGTTGTAACTTCAAATGGATGCTAAACAAGTGGTCAGTAAGCAAGGTGTACATGTATTAGATTTTTATCTAATCTTGTATTAAACAAAAAACCCTAAGATTGCAGGGTCCTTTTCTTCAGCAGTAGCTTGATGCAAAAAAGCACCCTGTTTTAAAGACATATCTTTGGTCAACTGGAAGAATCATACAAGATTAATCTTCAGTCCATTTAAACTTGCCTCTCTCTCTAGCTTTGATAAACTTAACTATAAATAATCAAGTCCTGTCAACAGTACATGAGAGGAGAAAGAATATGTTTTGCCCTTTAAAAATTCACTTGATAATCTTCTAGCAGGGTTAATATGCCCTATAATAAATGTTATGTAACAGTCAGACAGCTGTGTTAAGCATGTTCTAGTAATCTATGAATGAACAAATTAAAATGACAAGAGTGAGATTCTAAGGCTTCAAGAATCTATTAGTTTTTTTCAGTGTTATGAATGTGTCAGAATCCCGTGTTTTCTAGTTGAGACATCCTGCTCTTAATTGCATACATTCTAGTACTGACTGACGTTTGAGAAAAAGCAACTAGGGCGTTAATCATTCCTAAGTCCCATTCATTGCCTTGAAAAAAAAAGATAAAGACTTCACCTCCATCTTTATCACAGATGATGTAGTGGAAAGGGAAGAGTGGCTGAGTTTTTTCTATCTTTTTCTGTCTTTTGGTTGCATTTGGAACAAATTAGCAACAAATTATAGTTATCAAAATGAAGGTAATCAATGGTTTACAACTCTTATAAAGGAGATTAACCAATTAACAGGATATAAAGTAAAGGAGTGGTATTGTATGCAGAAGTAGGTGTACTATCATGGTCATAAAATTTAAATTAAAGGTAGATAATTCTGATGTTAATTTTTTATCTGTCTTGTTCTTATACATTGGCTGAATTTTATGTTTTCATGTGTATTATTTGTAGTTGGTAAGTGCAGACCATGTAGAAAAGAACAAATATATTTTACATCCTTAGTTTAGGAAAATTCATCCTCTGTTTTCCAGATCATCTTTTACTTAAGCAAGGATACATACATTGTGGCAACTTTTAATATATCTGATCCCATCTATCTAAACCAATATATATACCACCTTAATGCATTCTTTTACATCAATATCTGACTTAGCTGATGGAAAAGGTGCCATGGTTCTTTGTGTGGTATCTGACATGGCCAGAACTGTGTGCCTTTCATTCATTTGTAAGATCAAGTGATTTGGTGGTATCAGAATAGTGGTATGCTATTATTTCTTTTAACTAAACGTATTTCCAAATTAGTAATGGAAAATATGATATCAGTGGATTTTTCCATTCAGAATACCTGTTTCTTGCATATTTTCTGTCTCTTTTTGTTAAACAATACTACTGCCATTTGAAGAAGGATGAATTCTTTGGATTAATTTAAAATTTCCCATTATTAATAGAACTCAGTTTCTTTTTAGAACACAGCCTTCACCCTGTCTTCCCATATTTTGAAAGCTTCAGTGAAAATACCTATATATTTTTATTGTTTTACCTCAAGTGGAATTATTTACTTTTATTTAAAAAAAAACCGAATAGTATCCTTTCAGAAATGAGTTCCATTAAGTACATATGTAATTGTACTGTATAGTTCTTTGTAAATAAATATCAAATTGCATCCTAAATCAATATTCTTGAATATATCCTTGAAGAAAAGAAATCAAGAAGTACTATTTGAATACTTTAGCAAATAAAATAATGAACTTTTCACTTCTGTATTTCTCTATTACTTTTTACATGTATCCACAATCTACTAGTGTTTAATCAAAATATATATATGATTAAATACTTCAGTTTTATAAATGAGGAATTAAGGCACAGAAATATTAAGTCAGGAAAAAATCCATTGTAAGTTGTTTAGCTGAATAGTTGGAGTTCATACCACCATAGCTATTATTAGTAAGGAAAACTAGTTCAGCTCTCTCCTTTTCTGAAAAATGAACTTCAGTTTTATTCGTAATGTTCCATTATGTCAAAATAGTCTAATATTCTAGAATTCAAAATCAATTTGTGGGTTTTGATGTTATATTATCTTATTTGTCATCCATCCCATTCCAGTAGGAATGTTTCACATTACTACAGTGGTTTAACTGCTTCAAGTTGTGAATGTTAGCCTTTATACTTTTTCAGGGAGAGGAGTTCAAAAATGTTATCAGAACAGAATAAAAAACCTATGCTGCCATGTGTGTATGTATATTTTTCAATTTAGTTCTCAACTTTCCTGTTAAAAACCTAAACTTGATAAACAGCAACAGAATTATTTCTTAATTGCTTTGCACATTGCAGAATTTTCTTAAGCAACAAAAATACAGTGAGGCTAGTAATAAAAAAATTAGATGTGTCTTAGCTATTTGTTAAGTAGCATTTCGTATGGCATTAAAATTTTCTGGCTGGGCAGCAAAATTATTTAATTAGGAACTAAGAACAGTGGCTGATTATTTTCTGTTAATTTAACATGGGGTAGCTGTACATTATTCTGTCAATTCATGATATTTAGCAAGGATAAACATTCAATCTACAATCGAGGTTCCTCTGATCTGAGCTTAAAGTGGAACAATTTCTTACTGTTGACCCAGCAAGAAAGCACATATATTTCAGATATATTTATGTCAGTGCTTCATGAATCAAATCCAGACTCTTGAGACATTCTATGTATTATTAAAACAATAATAAATACAGCATGTACAATTTCAGTACCAGCATGATGAAAACAAAGAATTCAGCAAACCATTATAATTTGATCCAGAAATCAGAGTATATGTCCTTGTTCCCTAGAAGATTGTCAGAAAATCAAAGTAACGTCTTGCATGCACTGCTAACTGACTGTGTGGAAATTTTTTTAAGTTTACTTTTTCTTTATTCTTCTGTCTTTTTTATCCATCTTCCCTGATTGTAGCAAATTAGACGCCCGGAGGAAAGCAAAGGAGTTGCTAGTAAAGTTGGATCCTTCAAAGTAAATATGTTTCTAAATTTTATTTTGCAAGCTTTCTTCTATAGCCTACACATTTTTTTTTACAGGGAGTGGGGAGGGAAGGCAGAGGGTGGGGCTTCAATATTTCTCACCATTTTACTTATTTTTATTTCGGTGTTTTTCAATCACTGTGGGATCGCGTTTTGTTTTTATGCTGTATAAGAGCCATAATAATTCAGTTAGTTAAAGGAAAGTTGCCAGATTATTATTTCTGAAACATACGGACCTAGCTTCCTTCACCTGTCTTTGGATAAGAATCATGAACACCTATGGCAAGGGAGCATAAAATTCTGTTCATGCTGGGTAAAGAAGAATTCTAGGGCATAATCAACTACCTTCCTAAACTTATTTAATTTTAGTAAAGGAGTTAGTCTAATTCCTTTAAAGTGGAAAAGATTGTTTCAATGAAAATACTTTCTTTAAATTTTATTTGAATAGACATAATACTTTTACTTTCCCAGTTTGAATGATAATTAGATTGTTTTCTATTAGTGCTCTGAGGTTTTACTTTATTTTTCAAAAATACTAATGTATCAATAAATTAGATGAACTCTCACAGGTTTGCACATTATTTAAATGGGAAATAGAAAGAGAAATTTTGTAAAATTTCTTTAATAAACTTAAATATTAGACATTACTAATCTCCAGCTTATATGGTATATCATATTAAGCATTGTTAATTTATACCAGTTTATAGAGTTGGCTAACAAATAAATACATTAGTGGAATATTCTTTAACATTCTGGGTTGTAAAAATGCTGAAAGCTCACAGCATAGTTATCCTGTCAATGTTCAGCAGTACTTGTGGTCTCTTATTTATAAATTTTGAAGGATTTCTCTTTCTTACTTCAATTCTGTTTCACACCACATGGAGCACTAAGTTGATTTCTGTTCTGTTTCTGCACTTTCTTGCCATCCCACCTTTCTGTCTTGAAAATTATTTTATTTTATGTGTGTGTGTTTTATATGTGTGCGCAAGTGTGTGCGTCACCTTTATTCCGGGAGAAGCCATCTCACTGTTGCTCTTACTACTGCTCAACAGAATTGTTCTCTCTAAAAGTATTATTGCAGTGAGTATAAAGAGGGGGTGATTATAGTTATCCTAATGATAACATTACATTCCTCTATGTTTTCTCAGGGGATTTTTTTTTCAAAAAATTAAAACTACTGCAATTGAAGTATACATGGTGTGCATTGACACTTTATTTAAATAAATGATGTCAAATAAAGCATTGTAAATATATTAGCCATTAAAAATAAGTGCATATTATATAACCAGTAAAAAATCAATTTTCAAATTATATTTTTTAGAAATGTATACCTTCTTACTAAAATGTGTACATTTTAAAGTATGTGTTTTTAGTTTTAAATTCACTGGCATTGACCAAAAAAATACAAGGATAAAATAAAGTTGATTACTCAAACTTGTTGTTATGGGAAATAACACAGTGATCAGAACAAAATATTTAGAAATTATATGAGGACTCTATTTTAAAAACATATGAAAATTATTCTGATGGTTACAGATCAGTATATGAACATTAAGAAGTGTACCATTAGCTATAGCAATCTTTCTCTAATTAGCATTTACTTTTTTAAAAATAGTTGCTATTTTAACCAAATGATGTTTTATCTTAACAAGAAGTTAATATTTTTGTATTATGAAAATGCTACATGTTAGGCTCTATCTTTGCTTTTTTTAAAAATGGAAAGAAGGAACATGAAAAGACAACAGGTGTTTTTTTTCAATTCATTATCTGATGTTTACGTATAGCTCCATCGAAAGTTGGAGGAGCTCAAAGATCACCTACATGGGAATGTCAAAGGATGCTCTTTCCGAGTAAATATACGATTTCACTCGGTTAATTATTTTTAATAAATTTATGCTGGCTGGTAATCCCAAATGTAATTAGTTTGTTCTCTCATCCATTCATTCTTCCCCTTTTTCTTTCCTCTCTTTTGTTTCCTTTTATAATTTGGATTTTACACCATAAAAAGATTTTTTTCTAAATGATTAACTGTTGGTTACTTTCTAGACTCACTGCTATTAAAAAAAACTTTTTTTCAAATGTGGTGTGAAATAATTTCCTAGTTTTAAAGTAATATGCTTGCCCAGCTTTTCTACAGCTGGTTTCCTTCAGCTATGTTGGACCAAAACTCATCTCCACTCAGGGATATTACTAACCATGTTATCTGAAGATCAAAATTTGAATACAAGACATCTGGAGAATAATAAATTTGGGCTAAGAGAGAAAGTAGCTTATGTGAAAATTATGTAACATATCACATCTCAGATGTATACTTAGTTCATATGCTTTTAAGTGATATTTCATGTTTTAATTCTAAAGCTTTAAATTTAATAACAAGGACATGCCATGCCTGATAGCTTCTCTCATTATATTATTTGATTTCCTTTTACTGCACACCAGCTTTTATATATCTTTTCCTATTCAGTTAAAAAGCAGTTTGAGTCTATTATATTGTGTTTACAACTGGTCAATCAGTTGGAAAAATTACACTCCCTGGAGGAAGCACTCACCTGTATGCAATATCCAGGATTCCGCAAGTCTTAACAATTTGAAGGTATCACCAGAACGTCCCTTGCACTGGTTCCTTGCATTTGTTAAAAATTAATTGCATAGATAAATTACCTGATGCAGAACTAGTCTAATCAGAACCATATTTTTTAATGTATTGTTTTATTGTTGTTAGCCGCCAAGAGTCTTCGGATTTTGGCAGCATAAAAATTTAATAAATAAATATTTGTTTATTTGTCTTTTTTTTTGCTCCTGTCAGGGGTTGCCACAGCAATCTTCAGCATCCTCCTCAGTCACACTGACCTCCTGCATGTCCTCTCTCACAGCATCCATGTACCTCCTCCTAGACCTTCCTGTTCTCCTTCTGCCCAGTAGCTCCATCCTCAACAACCTCTTCCCAATATACTCTTCATCCTTCTGCAATACAAGCCCAAACCATTTCGCTTCTCTCACTTTGTCACCAAACCTTCCCACCTGTGCTCTCCCTCTAATATACTCATTTCTAATTTTGTCCAACTTTGTCACACCCAACAAAAATCACAGCATCTTCAACTCTGCCACCTCTTGCTCCACCTCTTGTCTTTTGGTCAGGGCCACTGTCTCCAGGCTGTACAACATTGCTGGTCTCACCACCATCTTATAGATCTTCCCTTTCACTCTTGAAGATACCTTTCTATCATCACTCCAGACACTCTTCTCCATCCTGTCTGCACTCTCTTCTTCACTTATTTGTCACATTTTCCATTACTTTGGACAGTCAACCCCAGATATTTCAAGTCATCTATCTTTACCACCTCTATCCCTTGCAACTGCATCCTTCTACCATTCACTCTCGTGTTTATGCACATGTACTCATCTTGCTCCTACTGACTTTCATTCCCTTTCTCTCTAGTGCATGCCTCCATTTCTTCAGGTTCATATCAGTGTACTCCCTACTTTCACTGCAGATCACAATGTAATCTGCAAACATATTTTCATATTATCATATCATAAACATCATATCACAGTCCTATATACATTTACCTGGTAATAAAGTCAGTTGAGCTCAGTGGGATTTACTTGTAATAAATTATAAAATTATGTTGTTGATCTTTCTCTCTGTGTACAGATTTGTGTCTCTGTATATTGTAATGTTGACTCTTGTTTCTGTTTTTATTCCCTATGCCAAATATGAAAATAATTAAACTTTTCCCAAACTGCATCTTTAAAATACAGTGGTGACTCACAAGTCGAGATTAATCCATTCTGGAAGAACGCTTTTAGCACGAAATTCTCGTATAGCGAAACGAGGTTTCCCATAGGAAACAATGGAAAGTCGGATAATCCGTTCCACGCCCCCAAA
>JANHZU010005146.1:143763-162742 GCA_032468055.1 Acrochordus granulatus | reverse complement strand
AGCTGAGCATCCTTTCAGCTTTGGCCCAGCCATTTCACTCTTTCTGGAGCTACTTGTAATTCCTTTTGATGTGAGAGGTTCATCTTCTGGCGTCCTATCTTTTAGCCTTTTGTTGCTGTCTATGGGGTTTTCTTGGCAGGGATATTGGAGTGAGTTGCCATTTCCTTCTCCAGTGGAGTCCTGTAGCCCATTTTCCACTAGATGTCCAGGATCCCTAGTAACATCTAGTGCGGTCCTTGTTAACCCGGGTGAAGACCAAGCTGGTATGGACTTCTGTAATTTACTTCTCATATTTTTAAGGGTGGGAGACACTCTTTGTCTGGCTCTTCTGATGAGACTTGTCCAGTATGGTTGAACCTCTGGCAGAGTTCTCATCTTCTTCAGAGCACACAAGCCCTCCTACCACAGCAAAGGTGGTCCCTCACTGGGGGGATTGTGACCTCACCGACTTACAATGTCATTTCATGCTATGGTCATTTAGTGAATCACCCACAGTCATTAAGCATGACTTTACATCACTGTGACTTGCGACTTCTTGTTGGCTTCCCCATTGATTTTTCTTGTTGGAAGCTGCCTTTGAAGATTGTAGATGGCAATCACGTGACTGCAGGACACTGCAATAAGCATAAGTTTGAGGACAAGTCATAAATCTTCAACACTGTCATAACTTCAAATGGTCACTGAATGAGCGGTTGGAAAGTAAGGACTGTCTTTAATAAGAGAATTGTTGAATTGAAAATTATTAATGTGAAAATTCAGAATAACTTGAATGATTTCTATGATAAAGAATGTTTGTTTAGGCAGTAACCTAAAATCCTAAAATTAGTTTTCAATAAAATTTTCTTAACTTTGTCTCAGAAATGTATTGATTTGAAGTAACTCACTATGACAATTAGATGAATTGTTATGTTATAGAAATATAGGGAAATCTCTGTTATCAGCAATATAATGTGGAAATATATGTAAAGGAGGACATATTGAATTTAGTCTTCATAAGAGAGATATTCTAAGGCAAACTATCTTATATAAGGAACAGGAGAAATACAGGAAAATGTATTACCTGGTTATTAAACTATCAACTTCAGAACTGTGTACATTGACTGATTCTCCAGATTTCAGTTGGATTTTTCCCAGATTTATCTGGAAATGTTCTTCTGCTTGTAACTCATAGCTTTTCCCTCAATATATAATAGCAAGGATGTGGAAAGAGACTTCAGTACCCCTAGAATGTCATGCATTCCTTCCCAGTTCATACATTGCATTATATAATTCAAACTCAAAATAACAGCCTTATTTTGTATGGTGTAAGTTGTATGTATTCTGCTGGAATAAAATACGGTCCATTTACAATATTCCAGTTGGAAAATGTTGTTTGATTGGGAGCAGACTTTCCAATAGAAACATTGGGAGGATACAAAAGGGAACGCAGATGACAATGTAGTCATCTGTAGGAATCTGTGTTCCTTTTTGCTAAAGAGCCTCAAGAATAAATGGGTTGTAGTCTATGTAATCTGCCACCAATTTTATACATTTTAATTACTGATTATCATAATCAATACAACTTATTCTATTTCCCTCTCTGAAGCACTCAAGGCCTTTTACTTGAAAAAAAATCCATCCAAACATAAGAAAATGTGACTATTATGAGTGAAACCCAGTTCTACCACCTGTACCAAAAGCCTGTCAGATCAGATTGGTCTTAACATCTTTACAAAATGCAAACAAAGTGGGAGCTCCTCAGAGAGCAAGATATTCTATAATATGGAGGTTTCCACTGAAAATGTGCAGATTCAGATGCCTGCTCTTTTTACTTTTCATGGCAAAGAAATCTGGAGTAGTTCCTCACAGAGGACTGATTCAAATTAGGAAAGACAATTCTAGAAGTACAGTATATTGATACCAAGCCATGTAGGCTGGAAAACTAGCACCTGAATGGGGCTCAGAAATCTCTTGGTAATGGATGCAGTGACTTCAGCATGAGGTATAACACTACAATCTACTTCCACCTTTTAGTAGTTAGGCCACTGCATTTTGAATTGTAGCTTCTGAGTTAATCTTTATTAGCAGTCCCATTGACAAGATGATGAGGGCATGAGTTACCATTGTAAAGTATCCCAATCCAAAAAGGCTTACAATTGGTGGATTGTCCAAAGCTAGGGAAAGGACATGGCTTTCATCTGCTCCTTGAGAAAAAATTTAACTTAGTTTGCAGGGTCTGCAAAACAGATGTCTGATGCAGCTGCATTGCATGGAACAATTATGATGGCATTTCCAGCATAATACCTAGGAGGAAATGTTCAGTACCATGCCATTTATTGGAAAATATTATAAATTCAAAAACACTAGTTTTCTGTCCGCAGTTAAAAACTGAGCAACCAAAAACAAGATTCTTAACAAACTGTTCTTTATGATAAGAAAAATATTGAAAAGTCAAAGAAAATAAAAAGAAGCAAGAAAACGCATACTTATAATTGGAGTGACATCAGGAAATAGAAATTAATCGTTAAGATTTATCAGCATAAATAGAAAAGCAATAATCAGCAACATTTTTCTCTGAACACATAATAGTATGTTTATGTAAGCTTTCCCAATACAGTATCTGTAGGCAGCAATAATATTTATTGTATGAAGATGTTCTTTAACACCTATACAGTTCTTCACTGCCATTCCCAGTCCTTGTTCTCTTTAGAGTGATACTCAGAAACAGAAATTTCAAATCTACATTGTCATCTGTGTTCCTTTTGTATCCTCCCAATGTTACTATTGGAAAGTCTGCTCCCAATCAAACAACAGATAGAAATGGTGTGGGACAGAAGGCAGGCCTAACATAATGAAAGCAAGGGATAGAGAGGAAAGAAAACTGAAGTTTCCTTATCTTCAGAGTCTTAATAAAATTGTATTGTCATGATTAAACTGTTGATGGGGGTAGAAACCAATCTCTCTGTTCTGTGGGAGAGGGCAGGAAAGAAAATAAAATTCTGTGGGCAATGTCTCCTGTGTCTGACTCTTCTACCCTCACATAGCAGAGAGATTGGAGAAGAAAGGATTACAAGAGAGTAAGCAAGCACACAATAGAAATACACTGGGCTGTTTGCACAGTACACTTGCTGCTGCCAATGCCAGCACATTGTTTTCAATGTGTAGTCCCTGTTGTGTGCCTGTTTACTTTTATGTAATCCCTTCCTCTTCAGTGAATATGAATACAAACATTAATTCCTTTCTTATTAATTATCCCATTAATTATCCCAACTTGGGTGAGCATTCCAAAGAGCAAGGGAGTAGAGAAAAAGGGAGGATCAAATAAAACCATTAGGAAACAAACACAAATGGAAGGTGTGAAATTGATTTGTTTTGAGTCAGAAAGCACAATCACAGTTATGTGATTTCTAACTTAGTGGCTGCTTTACTTGGTGATGGAGTTCCCAGTCCCAGTTGTGGTTACTAAACAAGGATTACCTATAGTTACATATTTCTCCCCTGTTTATATTTCCCCTAATTTAATTATTTCCTTTGATTCCTTATTTTAGTTTCTGAGTTTGGAAACCTATGGATTAATGGTCTGTCAAACTTGTCCTTTATAAAATGTTATGTTCATCGTGGAAAAGTAGTATTTGTCCTTCTGTACAATGAACCATATAAATTGTTAAATTGGGGCAAAACATTTTCATGTACGTGAACTGTATTGGCCTCTCATCCTCATCTCCTTCTATCTAGCAGTCTTCACAATAGTAATACATGTTACAGTAAAACCTAAAGTTAAAGAACCACTTGTAGACAAAGGGAGTTTCCATTAAATTTAAATTAACCATAAATGGGAACAAGCCAAAAGTTTTCTCCTTTCTCATACTTATCAGCATTAGAGAAACTACTAAAAATATGTCAGGACTACACATTTCAGGAATTAAGTTAGCAACTGAAGAACATAAATTGAAACTATATGCTGATGGTGTTGTGCTTATGTAATTATCCAGCTGACTCTTTAGAATTGATAAATATATATATAACAGTATGGCTTTGTTTCAGGTTATCATATCAATAAGGCTAAAACTCAAATATTGGCACAGAACTTAACACAAGAAGAAAAGCAATATACAGGTCAAAACTGGGTTTAACTCTATCAAGATGTGTTGTTCTGTTTCAAATGATTCCAATAAACAGTGAAAATGAGGCATTAAATTACTAGTAGAGACAACTAAAATTACATATGGTCTAATAAAAGACAGGATTAAATTCAAGATAACAACACAATTTGAAAAAATAAGGTATGCAGCTCCAAATATTAAACTGCATTACCAAGCTTGTTGTTTAACTTGGATCACAGATTGGATCTATCACATTAAAGCTCCATTTACTGAGAAAACAGGATATATAGATAGTCTGCACAAGTATTTTTAGACTGATATAAACAGAAATTAAAAGATCACAACAGAATATGCAATAAGTATAAAGACATTTACTCAGTGGAATCATATACTTAAAGTTTGATTATCAATAAGATTAACTTTTCAGAGACTTCTACTTCAGAACTACCAGAATAGCCATTGTTGTAGTACTGATTGCTAAAATGAAAAATTCATCCCCTAAAATGTATTTAAGTACAGTGGAACCTCGCAAGATAAGCACCTCGCTGCATGAGATTTTCGCAAGATGAGCAAAAAAATTAATAAGATTTATTTCAGTTGACGAGTGGCGATTCACAAGACGAGCAAGCTTTGGGCGATACCTTACGCGTCATCAGTCAGCGCACTCTGTATTCCCTGTTCAGGTAGCAACCGCGCGAGAGTTCTGTTGATGCTGCCACATGCAGTTTACTCCGTTACTGGTCCGTGTGCTGTACTGTGAGACGTTGCTGAGGGAAAAGGGGAAAGGCCCTTTTGCCTCGAGTGGCGGCGGCAGCAGATCATCCAAGCCAGCAGGGGGCGCCAGACAGCAGCTGGCGTAGCAGCAGCTGAGGCCAGAACCTGCCTCAAAGCAAATCCATAAGTGCTGGTTGGTTTGTTCTATTTCTGCTTTATATCGTGTGTCAATCATTGTTACTTGTTTCAGATGTTAGGGACAATCATTTCTACATAAAATTCCAGTGAAAATGATTTTTGGGGGTCATGGAATGGATTGTCTGACTTTCTATTGTTTCCTATGGGAAACCTCATTTCAGTTTAAGAGCATTTCACATTAAGAGCGTTCTTCCGGAATGGATCCGGCTCATCTTGCCAAGGTTCCATTATATTTATCAACATATGCAATCAAATCCTACAGGTTAGGAATAGGTTTCGTCCCAATTTTATTTATTAAATTTATATTTTGCCAAATTTCACAACTCTTGGCAGTTTACACTTATAAATTATAGCAATAAAAGTCCACAAATAATTAAAATTAAGATGAATCACAATCATGATGTCACAATTTATTCCCAAATCTTTCAGAATATCTCTGAACCAGTTTTGGAATGTAAGTATCAGTGGAGACAATCTCACTGACCCAGGAAAACCATTCCAAAAAGATAAAAACCACAGAAAAACATGCTTTTTAAGTTGAGTAAAGAAGCATTCTCAGGTATCTCAAATTTACTTTTCAGTTCTAATTTTTTTTAAATCTACTTCAGCATAGCTACTGTAAGGTAATCCAAGGTGAATAACAAGAGTCCATTTAAAAAAACATTAGGTATTCTTAAACCAGAATAATCTTACAGCTTTTCATGCATGACTTGCTTAAGATCTATTCTTCTTCTTCTCTCTCTCTCTCTCTATATATATATATATGTATCTATGTATGTATTAAGCATAGTATTAAAATTGATCCCTGAACAAGTATCTTTCTGATAGGCAAATGTTACATCCAGTATGTACTGAGAATCTTGAAGGATGCCTTCCTAAAGAAAAATTGTTTAGAAGCTTATAATGGAGTGAAGGAATAAAAATAGAAAGTACTCTTAAAATAGTAATCAATTTGGTTAAATTAATGTTAACTATTTGGGAGAAGTAGTCAATTATATACTAAGATTTTTTCCGTGGCATCACGTATATGATAAATATCTGTCTAGATTTGTTTCATTTATATCAAAATAGGTCTTTGTTTTTGCTAAGACTGGATGGCTTCAAAACCAAGAAAAAAATTCACAAGCAGTATATACTATCTTACAGTATTTTCATGGCATTATGATATTTCATTTAAGATGAAAGCCAGTATCTTACTGGATTTCTCAGTTCTTAGTATTGTTGCTTAGTACTATTTATGAACAAATTGTTTCAGAAGCATGAAACTTAATGTCCTATTTAGCAAGAACACCTGCATTATTAAGGAGAATACACAGCAGGTCAAAATATTGTTTGCTGCATTGAATTTTCAAAATACAATCTTGGCTTTATTTAAACTTGGGAGTTAATTATAACTCTATTTTTAGTATTATGAAAAATATTGTTCCCCAACCCCTTTTAGAAAGTTTTGTTACTAAAAGTTATTAGAGCTTCTAAAATTTCTTTTTTGAGTGGGGCATGACATGCCTCTCTTACCTGAACAGTAGAGACATCACTGTGAAAAGTGGAGCCAAACTTTTCCTTATATAAGGAAAGGTTTGCCCAAATCATTTAGAGTTGTTAAGAACAAGTCACTTTAGTTATTCCTTTAACTGAATGATTGAATTAAGGGATGTTAATTGTGCATGTCTTTGTTAATGATATCAACAAGTGTCAAAAGTCAGTCTAATTTATTTGCTCAGACTCTACATTAATCTTTGGTAACATTCAGTGGCAAAGATATATCAAAAATCAGGAAAAGATTGTAAATGGGTTTTCACAGAACTCTACAGCTCCTCCTCAAAATTATTTCCATGTGGTTGCAGTAGTAAACCACTCTAAAGCTATTCCTGTTACAAAATAGAGGTGTTCTTTGAGTGTATTTGTAGACTGACTATCCTCTGTGGAATGAAAAGTCTCTGAAAGACTTGCATTTTTTTCTTCAATAGATCTGGAATCCTTGAGCCTTGAGAACAAAGCTTTGCCATTAACGCTCATTTTTATCTTGACAAATACTTTTAAGAAAAGGGATTTAGCAAGGGATTAAAGTTTTCTTCTCCATATCTGTTGCAGTTCTGCTAATTATTAATCCCCACACCATGATGTTTGCTTTTGATAATTGCAGAGAAATATTTAGCATAAGTCCAGTTTGGTCCTTAGTTTTGTGAAGCGAAAGCAAACTTGTAAGTGTATTCATATATTCTGTTTACAGAATTTTAAAAGATAAAGATCTGTGCTTTCAAAATCTTAACCATTAAATTTCACCAGTAGTAATTAAATTTTCACCAGTAGTCTATATGTGTCTGCTTACCAAAGTAGCCTTGAAAAAATGTCAAGAAATTCCAATCTGTAGTCTTCACTATGGAATGGAAGGACTTAAAAAAGAGGGACATGGACATGATCTGACCTCTGAGGCCTCAAACTTTAATATATATGAATTGTAGAACTGAGTTATCATTTCTCACTTCAATTTACCCAGCAATTTTTAACAAGTGAGGGAAGTTGTAGTTTTAATAAAAATGTCTAGAAGAGGTGAAATGTAGCAGATGAGTATGCAAGTTTTTCTTTTACTTAGAATCAGTATTGTCATTCAGATCAACAGCAATAATTAGTAAAAGTTATATCTTTGTAGGCTTTAAATGTACATGTTGCCTCTATTTTGTTTCTTCTTTCTCAAGAAAATGATTGCTGATGTACATCAGAAATGTGGTCTAGGTGGTCCAATCAATTAATGGCTATTTGAAATTATGACAGATCACTGTGCAGACCATGTTAAGCAAAGCGGAGCAGCTTGTCCCTGGGCCATATGGCAACCTTGTGCCATTTTGCAGTTGAGAAATTGGGGGCATGCTAAAAATGACAGCCACTTCCAGGAGGTCATCATATGGCCCAGGGACACATGCCTGTCCTCCTTCCCAATATGAGGTCCCAATGTCTAAGGCCTATGGGGACCTGGTGGGAGGGAAGAGGCCTGTAGGAACTGGTGGGGGGAGAAAAGGCCTGCAAGGACCTAAGGGACAAGAAGTAGAAAAGAGGATGTCTTGGATAGGGGAGGCCTCTATGCTTCAATTAATGACATGCACATTCGTTTAATGGCTGCATCAGGGAGAACAGGGTGGGGTCATTAAGAGAGAATGTCTCACTTAATGGCCATCACCACTTGCTACCATAATGGGCAGGCTCTGTCATGGTCATATTTGAAGACTACCTGTGCTATTTGAAATGAATGACAAGCAAAGTGAATTTGTGTCCAGAACACATGGTTTCTAGGTATGATATATTGTTAATGTAAAATAAATTAAATAAAAAATAAATATTTTTTTAAAAATAATTTTTTCATGAATACATATTTGTCATGTGTCAGTGGTCATATTTATGTCCTGCCATTCATTGCCCTGAATGTGGAGATACCCCTCCATTAGAAAGCTTTCCATTTGTTTATTATGTTGAAAATAAGAATGTATTTTATCTGTAGGATAATTTATTTTCTCCCTTGCTCTTCAGAGATGTGTTATATAACATTATTTGTGATGATCCAGCCACATTCCTTTCCCTTCTGCTAATAGGCTTTTCTGTCATGCTGAAAAAGAAATATTTCTTATTTCTGTGAGTCTGATTATTAGTGTTATTCTTGTTATTTTATGTTGTTCTTTGGAATTTTATGCACATGAATTATGTATTGTATGTGTTTGTAAATATGTTCATGAAGAAGAATGAATTAAAAAACACAAGACATCTAAAGTAGTTGGGAGAGGGTGTAAATGACTTGTGGTTATTCTCACAAAGTACTTCCTTTGTGTCTTTCCTCGAAGCTCAGCAATCAGACTGGCCTCTGAAAGAAATCAGAGGGACTACATTATACTAGGGTTTAATACCTTTAGTATATAGGGCCAAATTCCTTAAAACAATGCTTATTTCTGTAATGTATGATTTCATGTCCTGCAGCCCAGCTCTCTAAGGTTACCCTGGGAGACGTAGTTACAGTTGCTTTTACTCATCCCTGTTCTTTGGGAAGGATTCCCTGCTGCTGCTTCTAGTTGCAAAACATAAGCCTGCTTTCAAGTCTTTCACTTATTTTTTAATAATTGTTTTTAATAGCTCTGGATTTATTTTTAGATGTATATTTTTATTCTAAATCAATGAGAGAACCTGGTGTTGGTGACCTAAGTTTAATACAGTATATTGAAAAATAGAGGTAGATTACTCGGCAAGATAGAAGTAATGGTGATCTGACACGTGTATGCAGCATTTTCATCTTGATGGGAACAGATCTTTTGACTTAATCTAACATCAAATTTTAGAAGTTAGTTAGCATCTAAAGCCTGGTAATGAACATTTGATGTCTAAGACTGTTTTTGAAAAGTAATGAAGTGAGATAAAATTCCTTTTTTGATGAGAAAATGTTCTCATCTTCTTGTTATCTTTTCAGAATTTATGGTGCCATGGAATCAGAGTTTTCTGCTTCCTCCCTCCTTCACTTTCTCTAATTAAATTCCTTGACTCAGCTACTAAAAATACATGTTACAACCATATTGCTGACATTAGTGCATAATTTTCCTTCTCATCTGAAGAAAGTACAGTGATACTAAAAACTCTGAATGTTTAGGATAGTTAATTAGTTGCATGAGTATGAGCAATTCTGCAGATAGTTGTTGAGATTATGTAGAACCTCCCAGATATAAACGTACAAAAAAGATAGGAAATTTTTGGAACAATATTCCATTCCCTCCCACAACCAGATCCTCAGTTTGTGGCTTCTCAGTGATCTTCATAAGAATTGTAACGCGACAATACTTTTGCTACCTTGATACCCCATATGAGTTTAGAAGAATGGAAATCAGAAAGAGAGTACAACGAATTGAGGCCCAAGGAAGTGAACTATTTTAACAAGGTAGGGAAAACATGCAGAGGATGGTTTTGGAATTCTTCCCAATAGTCATAGGAAGCATCTGTATTTTATTCTGCATAACAAATTAATGTATGGCATCTATGTGCATGCATTTCTCCTTTCCCCTCAGTTTGCATCTATGCATGTTTATATGGGTATATTGGAAAGCATTTGGGCTCCATTTGTTCTTTGGGTTGTTTGATCAGCTGGGTGGAGTGGAAATTTAAAAAGGAATAAGATTTCAAACTTCAACTGTTTATTCTACTGGGACGCGGGGGGGACAACAGTATTTTCCTGTCATCTTCAGCTAGATGCAGACATTTTTTTTAAACTCAACATTTTATTTAGCTGTCTTCAGCCTCACCAAATGTTACTGAATGATTTTGTGTTATTGTTAAACATAATTTACCAAGTAAAAATGAATTTCAAGGAGTTTGGTTTGTAACTAATTTGTTATAAGTTTTGTTTATCTAATTCTATATGGTTTATTTTATGGCATAATCAGTTCATCAGATTGCTTTTTTCATTAGTGCAGGAAATAACTGTAGTAATTATGAGGACTGCTAATTAACAGAATGTATTTCATATATTTAGTATATCCAGACTTACCAGTGCACCTTTTCCCTTTGCAGAAGTTGATGAGCTGTTGTCTTCTCTTAAGCATGTCCAACACACATTGATAGATCCACAAAGTCAAGAGGAAATTGCTCTGATTTTACAGCTTGTGCAAAATACTGACTTTCAAAATGCGTTTAAGATACACAATGCTGTTACTGTGCATATGAACAAAGCAAGTCCCCCATATCCTCTTATCTCCAATGCACAAGAGCTTGCACAAGAGGTAGGTATAGTATAAATTTTTATTTAGTAATTTAATTACCAATAATTACTTTGTCCCAAAATACAAGTCCTAGGTATGTCATTAAAAGTTTTCCATAATTAAGTTAATAATTTATAAGTTTATAAGTTAATAATTTGGAAATTTAGATTTGCAAATACAGTATTTGGTATTTTTAAAATCTAAATTTAACAAATTTGAAGCTTCATTCTCTAAACTTTATTACTTCACATGTAATATAGTAGTTAAGATGACAGTTCTACATGTCCAAGGAGATATTGCAAGATCTTTCTTAAATAGCACTCCATTATAATTGTCAAATAATCTTTGAAATAATAAAAGTTGCCAAAACCCCTTGTGATATGATAGAGTAGCTTGTTAATCAGACATCCTCCACCCTTAAAGTATATTAAGTTTAACTTTATTAAAATTTTCAAATAAGAAATAAAAACTAACAAACTAATAAATACAACAGAATAAAGAAAAGTGAAGAATGAAAAAGGAAGCAAGCCAAAAGTGCAGAAAGAAAAAAAATGCAAATGATTTCTGTCTTTTATAGCAGATATAAGTATAAATTTACATTAAATTTTTATTCTACGTTTGCCACATATCTTTCATTTTTTTCTATTGTTTACCATTTTTTCTAATAAAATCTGTCATAATTTCATTTTTCCTGTTTTAACAACTGCATCAGGGAGAGCAGGGACAGGAGTCATTAAGTGAGATGATCACCTGCCCACCTCACTTAATGATCATCACAACTTGCCACCATAATGGGCAGATTTTGTTAAGGTTGTAGGTTGAGAACTAACTACAAATCAATTTTACTCATTTTATACATTTTTATAAAATTCTCTCCAAACTTCATAGCTTCTACATATCTTAAACAAAATATAAAGAAACAAACAAAAAGAATTTAAATTGTCAAAGACTTTTAAAAAACAATGGTGCTTGTTTTCATTATGTTGTTCCAAATATTCTGTAATGTCCAGTACCATTCTGGCATCAACTTTTAATTCTCTGCTAGATAAAAGTCCACATTGGTCTTCATGAACAAATTCTGTGGAATTATAGGTAGTCCTTGACTTGTGATCAATCATTTAATGACTATTCAAACTTACAGCAACCTCAAAGAGGTTTACAGCCTGTAAAGCCTTTTTAACCATCACAAGACATTGCACCACCACTCCGCCATCACGTGATTGCAGTCTCAGCACTTGGCAATCCATTTGCACTTAACAACTGTTTGCCAAGTTCCTGCAATCATGTGACTGCTATTTGCAATCTTCCCTCTGGCTTTCTTGGAAAATCAAAACTTTCCACTTGGATTTTGTCAGGAAGGATTTACGAGTGTCAGAGTGGAGAGACGTCACATGTGGCTGGATCAGGCCTCTCAGAGCCTCCCCATCTGCCTGAGGCATGCCACACTCCTTATGTTACCACTGCCTCTTTGCTCTGGTGCCTCCTGCAGTCTGAGCCTGCTAAACTTCCATGTGCGTAACGGCATAGGAGCAATGGGAATTTGTTGAAATAAGTTGCAAAGGAGCCTTATCTCCTAGCAAAGAAACATTTGAGGAGGGTTGCTTTTCCCAGAAGTCCAGCCGCTGCTACTGTATGGTGCCAACTCCCCCACTCCCCAGAACATTATACTGTATGTGCTGTTGCCCTGGACAGCAGGAAAGGCATGGCAGGAGGGATCCAGAGAAGAAAACAGTGACAAAGCATGCTCCTTCCTCCTTTCTTTTCCTCCCTTGCCTTTTTCTCTTTGCTGTCTAGCAGGTCTCCCTTCCTTTTCCCCCTCTTTTCTTCTTCCCCTACTTTTTCTCCTCTTTTCACTTACTCTCAAACTCATCCTTCCTCCCTCTTTTACATATGCACAAACACTCTCCTCTCCATTCCTGTGCAGATTCTTAGAGGAGAAGGCATCATGAAACAGATCAGCTTCCAGCTTGGCTTTCTCAGGGTTAAAATAATCAAGCAGATTCCTAGAGAGGAGGATCCGCTTCCTCTAGGAATCTACTGGATGGATCCGCTTCCTCTCATTTTACAGAATTACCCATTTCATGCAACCTTTCATCTATTTTTTTCAAGGATTATAAATTTGGCTTCAAGTGACTGAGCTAATTTAGACCCTTATTCATCAAATATTGCTTGAAGTAAAGAAATTAAATGAATTGCTTTAACATTATTTTTATCTTCCTTCTCTAATGGCTGTTTTGAAGAGCTTCTTGTAGCCTACATGTTTTTCTTGCATGTTATCATTTTTTCAAAGTGAAAATGTTAAGGAGGGAAAACACTTCACTCCATCTAGTGTTTTATAAACTACAATTTATAAACTATAATTTTTTAAATTTTGTTGCGATAAACTATAATTATAACCACACATCCCAGCCAAATACAGAATCTACTCAAATTTCTGCAGTCTTTTGTTTTGTAAATCTAGCATGTTAAGACAAAACAAAAAATATTACTATGGAAAGCAGTTAATAGAGATGAGGCTTTTACAGTGCAGATTTGTAACAAACTTTTAAAAGTAAAATTTCCCCTTCTTTCGTTATTAACTTTCTTAGATCATTCTTATTGTTCAACTTTTTGGAGAGTATTCGGTATACAGTACTTTAAATATCTAAGTCTTCTTAGAACTTTATGATCCCTTTGTGCAAAAAACCAAGAGAGATGATTATCTGCTGTGAAAGAAGATCTCTCCTAAACTGACAATTCTATTCCAAATGTGATTAAGAAATGAGGGTGGCAGGTTCTAATATCCATAAAGATGCATTACATTTACTCATGAAAAGCAGCCATCCGGTGATCCAGAGGAAGATTTTGGTGTCCAGCACTGGCCACCAGACATCAATCAAGCTGTGATGCAGTTTCCATACCTTGAAGATGATTAGACCACCATAATCCTCACCGGAAATTCTCCTCAACGTCAGTGTTACTCTAACTGAAGCATGCATTGTGATCAGGCACAGACATTTGGGCATAAGTGTGCACACTGGTTGGAAAATTGTTTTTTATTACCATTTCTGACTGTCATATTTGCAAATGGTTGCTTTCTATGGCAGTTGCTAAAGAAAGACTACCTGTACTTCCTCAGAAATAGCACATTAAGTCTCAAGGGTCATATGCATCATCCAGAATCTTTATATGTAACATACAAAACTTCTCAAAATTATGCTGCCAAAATTTGTTATCTGATCACTGATTTTCAGTAATATTTATACAATTGTTTGTATACCACCTTATTCTGGGATTCTGAGTCACTTACAGTAATTGTTAAAGAAGAAAAACTTCACCCTGCAAAACAGTCTAACAAAACTTTAATAGCATCTTTAATGGACCTGGGCAATTTACAGTCCATGGGCTGCATCTGGCCCTTTGGGAGGCGTAGGTGGGGGGCAGTGGTGGGAAGGTGAGGGTGGCAGGGGATGGTGGTGGGATGGCATGGTGGCGGGAAAGCATGAGTAGCTGTGGTGGGAAGGCATGGGTGACAGGATGGCACAGTAGTGGGGGAGGCACAGGGGTGGTGGCAGGAAGGTTCTGGGGCAGCATTGGGTGTTTGCCATGGCATCTCTGGCTGGATCTCACCCCATCTGGCCACTCCCAAAGGTGCCAGTGGAATCCAGTGTGATCAGTGGGAGGAACTGCAATCAGCAGGCTTGCTGCAGCACCACCCTTACCATCAGATGAATTAATTTTACAGTGAGGGCAGGACTGCGGTAAGCCCACCAATGGGAACCCCTCCCACTGACTGCTTACTATAGCCCTGTCCTCGCCATGAATTAATGTTATTGTGAAGGCGGGGCTGCAGCAAGCCCTCCAATGGGAGCCCCTCCCACCTTGGCCCTCCACAACAGTCCCAATTTTCCATGTGGTCCCCTTGGGAAAACTAATTGCCCACCCCTGCCATAAAGGCAAAGATCTTTTAAATTGTGGGAGAAGCCTCCAAGAAGGAGCACCCTTGGACTCTCAATGTCTTTATCTCAGGTAGGAAAGAAAACAGCATTCTCTCTCAGGAAGAATGAACAGGATGGGTTCCGTCTGTTTAGGAAGCACTCATATTTAGACCCCTATCTAATCATGTTTGGTAGCACACCATCATTCCCCTCCTGCAGGGCTTAGGAACCTATTCAGATGGCTATTCCTCAGAGATACTTGGCACTGGAAGATCTTTGAATGCTCTGAGAGAATGCTATGTTAAAAATGAATGTGGTCTCTGATTTCTTTTACTTACCAATTTATTGGATTGAAAAAAATGGTTAGGAAATCAGTATTAATTTAACATACTTCTGTTCTTGCTACTTATAGAAAAGATGTTTCTAGACATCTACCAAGAGATAGTACTTGGTTTACGATGGATGATAACTGGTATCACATTTTTGGACTTCTAATTACTAGGTTCAAAATGTTTTGAGACCAAGTCATCAGAAAGATGGGCTGGAACTTAATTCTTTATTGAATGCACCTCATGTTCAGGTAGGAATGTTCCTAAAGTCTTAAAGTGTAACATTCAGTTTTTTAAATATTCTGTAAATAATCTGTAGATTATCTGCTTTTTTTTTCTATCATATGACAAAACTCTGATTCAAAAATAATAATTGCATCTTTGAGAACACAGCTATAATTCTATTGGTTTTGTAGCACAGTGATTTTTATTCATGAAAAGTCAAAATTTAAAACAAAATTTGTTGACTGTGAATATTACTGAAGTATCAATTGTAATGACAGGATACAATGATTACTATAGTGCAAAGAATTCTAAATTAATCCAGAAGTTCTATCTAATGTGTATACATACTTATCAATAGATTTTTGTTCTAATTCTATACTTCGCTATATTTCCTTTTTCTACTGGCTGCACAAATTTAATTTACCATTGTCTTTCAAGTACACTGACAGCTGCTATACCAGAATCAAATTCCTTGCATGTCCAATCATGCTTGGGCAATAAAGTAAAATGCTAGCAATATGAACATGTTGCTACTTTGAATGATACCTGAGTCAATTTTTTTATCAGTAATGGCCAACATAATTATTTATGTTTTTTCATAGAATAATATGAATTATAATAAAAATTATAGTAAATGAGTGAAAACGGTTTTCTGCTTTATTCACTTTCATAATCTGTATTGATAAAACATCTTATTCTTTGAACCTTGGCCATTCTGGTAGTCCTTGCTGAGCAACCACTTATTGCTAAGTGACGCTGCTGAACTAAGAAAGTTACAATGGATCTTAAAAATTGTGTCCCTGCAGTCGTATGATCACATTTCATGTGCTTGGCAACTGGTGCACAATTATAATGGTCTCAGCTTCCTACAGTCACATGATCACTAACTTTCACTGCTGGCTTCCATCACACAAAATCAGTGGGGATGCTAGTAGCAATTGCTGTTTTGTGACAGTGTGCTTAACAAATGTGCATGATTCACTTAACAACTTCAATCAAATCTGCCATCGCAGTCATGTAATTTTTTTGCTTTACAGCTGGGTCACCTAGCAATGGAGCTGTTGATCCTAATTATGGTTGTTAACTAAAGGCTACCTGTACCATTCCTTAATTTGATTGCCCATCCATATGGAAATAGAAGAAAATATTAGAAGTGTGTCTTCTGAACAACATATCCAGTATTTGATACATACTAAAATAATCTATTGTTTTGCTCCAGGCATTACTTTTAGCTCATGATAAAGTTGCTGAGCAGGAAATGCAACCAGAATCAGTAGCAGATGAAAAGATATATGAAAATGTTGGTCTGTATGGAGGAGAGACAGTTAAAATTGTTCGCATTGAGAAAGCTAGAGATATTCCATTGGTAAGTATGCTAAACTGTGATCTAGGGAAATATTGACTTCCATTTTTTTCACAGTGCTTGATCTAATCATTTTATATTACCTAAAAAAAAGAAATACAAATACTCTCCAATGTGCAAATCCGTTTTCCCATTCTACTGCCAGCTTTGTGGACTGATATGTGAGACTGAGAAATAATTTGATTTGCTTACATTCTCAGATTCTCTTGAAAATTCTGATCTATTTTACACAGACATAAATGCTGGTTTCTTATGTGTATGCTAAAATTGAATCCTTTTTGGAAAATTGACCATAAAGATAATTCCTGTATTTATAAAGCACAATTCAACTCTCTTCAATGTATAAATATACTAAATACTAATTTAAAACACCTACTTAGTATTGCTGTTGTTCTCCATATAAATACTGCTAATTTTTTTTTGCATCTTTATAATTCATTCCAGTAAACAGCTGTGCTCTGAGTAAACCAAGCAGCAGTATTCTGCTCTCTGTCACAATACACTAATTCTATAATTGCATTCAGGTTTATCACACAATACAGAAAGGAATGTAGAGATGACCTTGGAATGGAGTATTAAGGGAGATGAAACAGCAATTTGATTGTGGAAAATGGAAAACCTAAGAAATAAACTTCCATTTCTATTTGATACAAGATTGGATGAAGAGAAACTGATAGTCCTTCATGCTATATAGCAATGAAGTGGAGTTTCTGGAATCCTTGTGATGTGTTTCTTGACTTGCAATATCTCGAAAGGCTGACAGGATATAACCATCTTTACCACTATGTCATAACTTTTCTTCCCAAAGAGACTTTTATTTTTGTCACTTTATACCCATATGATAGATTAGAGAAGGGAAATGAAAAGCAATTATATCTGATTACTTGTGTTGGCTCTGTGAGCCATTACCTTTTTATTAGCACAGTTTTTTGTAACACTTGGCACAAGATACATTTTGTTGTACTGATGCTAACAATAGAAACTAAACATTTCTAAACAAATTACTTAAAACCGTATTTCAGTTTTTCTTTCTTTTCTTTATTTTTAGCATGCTCCTGAAACACTTCAGAATATTACTGAAACACAAACATGCATGATTCTTTCACAGCTTTTCTGTCTTAGCTATCTGCGGAAAAGATTAACCAACATGATTGTAAGGTGCCTTAGTGGTGGTTTGAATCTAGGCCTTCCTGTTTTTAATCAAACTTTTTATTTTAATTATATTGTATTTCTTATACTTTCAAATATTCACTTTCTATTTCATAGGGTGCTACAGTAAGAAATGAAATGGATTCAGTCATCATTAGTCGAATAGTGAAGGGAGGTGCAGCTGAAAAGAGTGGGCTCTTACATGAAGGTGATGAAGTTTTGGAAATCAATGGAATTGAAATTCGTGGAAAAGATGTTAATGAGGTTTTTGACTTACTGGTATGTTATGTCACTTATTTGATAGTGCCAGTTTGGTATTGAGGTTAAAGCATCAGGCTAGAAATCAGGAGACTATGAATTTTAGTTCCATCTTGGGCATGAAGCCAGCTGGATACTCTTGGTACAGTGATTTTCTCTCAGTCCTAGGAAGGAGGTAATGGCAAATCACTTCTGGAAAATCCTTGCCAGAAAAACTGCAGGGACTTGTGCAGGCAGTCTCTGAGATTTGGACATGATTGCACAGAAAGGGGGAGAAGGGAGAAAACTTCCTGATATTATCCTTAGCATGCCAGTGACAAATGGCAACAATATCAAAAGATCAATTCTTGGAGATTCATCAACACCCATTTGTAGAACTGAGAAATTTTGTTAAAACTGAATTTTAATGGTCATTCATAAATTTCTAAGTTTATATTAGTGGAATGTTTAATCAGTAATTTGTAACTTTCTAATTTAAGTATCTTATCAACCCAATTTCTCATGTCTATCTTAAGACATAAGAGCGGCTTCAAATTTGTATGAAAGGCATTGCATCATCAGTATCCTACATTTAGCAAGGTATAATCCAAACAAACACAATACAAATAAATTGGTTTGAATCCAATAAACAAATATTAACACTAAAACAACCAGCACAATAATACATTAAAACAGTGCCTGGGATATAAACCAACATATAAACATCCCTAATTTAAAACAAGTGTCCCATTTGAACTGAGTGACCTTAGGCTAGTCACTCATTCTCAGCACAACTCACTTCACAGGGTTGTTGTTGTGGGGAAAATAGGAGGAGGAAGAAATATTACATATGTTTGCACTTGGACTTATTTATTAAAAAAATAATAAAGCTGGGATTAAAAATAACTAAATCATATCCCATTCTCTGTTTGTACAACTCTTCTAAAAATTATTTGTACTAAAAAAGTAAAAACAATAATAGAGAATTTGTACGTTCAGAATCCGGCAGATTAGAATATATTGGGATATTGACAAAAAG
>JANHZU010005146.1:103609-122168 GCA_032468055.1 Acrochordus granulatus | reverse complement strand
TTCAGTAAAAATTTCAATCAACTTCCAAGCCAAAAGAAGACATTACAAAAAAAAACATGTTTGGGGAAAAACCTTACCAGAATAAATAGAATAAGCCATCTAGAGTTTGATAAGCAGGTAGCATAAAACTATGGTAATAAAATAAAGAAATAAGTGAAATATAATCAAATAAAGGTTAATATTGATTTTTCCGGGAAAGAGTTCCAATAAGAATTTTCTGGGAAATTTCCAACATTCAAGATTATATCTAAAATGTATGAGATGCCTCAAAAGTTAATGAGAAAATCTCAGGTATCTATTATTTCCTTTCACTTGTTTCGCTTCCTTCAGCACCTGAAATTTCTTTGGTTAGATATTTTTTTTCCTTACAAAGAAACCTGTAAAATCTCAGATTACTATTTATTAAGCTATGTCATAAGCATCAGAAATTTTAACATAATTTATTACAACCTTACACCAAACCTTCTGGAAATAAAGAAAAGGCACACTTACTATCCCCTCCTTCTTGGTAATGCTCAAAAACTGGCAATGTCACACCTGTAAAAAGCCATATAATAGGTTGTAAAAATTACACATTTTCCAACTTCCATTCTAGCCATTATCTAGTTGTCTCTCATGAGTCCAAGCTGAATTCTATAGGAGGTAAAGCGGCTTAGCCTAGTGATGGCCTGTAGTGAACATTTAAGCCAATGTTCCTAAACCTCAGCAAGTTTAAGATATACAGACCTCAATTCCCAGAATTCCCCAGCCAGCTAACCAGTTAAAGTTAATATTTAAGTTCAAATATCAACAGAAAACTGACTAAACAAATGAGGCAATTCCTCCAAAGGTAGCCATATAAAGTAGAGGACAGATAATTGTTCCCACCTCTAAAAATACTAACTTGTTGCACTTGTAACATTGCATCAGAATGTATGCCCCACATACATTCTGGATGCTAGCCAAATGTATGCTGTTTAAGAAATCTATTTACCAAACATGGTAGCAGGGCAATTTAAATAAATGCTTATTCCTGTTAACAGTTACTACTATTACCAGTGTTACTATTCACTGCAAATTATAGTGACTGTCCTACTCATTACTCTGCCCCAGAGCTCTATGTTTGTTGCTCAACACCTTTTTGCAATTATGATTGGCCTAAGGGAGAAATTATGAGAGCAAAAAAACCTGTCTTAACATCCAAGAAGAGAAGAGGTTTTCTAATTCAAACTGTTCTTTGTTGCTGTGCAAACCCTACATGAAAGGCAGAGAAGGAATCAGAAAAAGAGGCTCTGGGCAGCTAGGGAGGAAAAAGAATGAAGAGATGGGATGTGTTTTGATGAAGATTCTAAGAGAAGTAAGAATATATTTGCACAAATACATTAATTTGGAACAAATGAAACACAATGATTGAAGTCAATTTCTGAGGCTTACAAACAATGCTAGCTTGTTCACAGGTTATCAATACAATTATTTATAATTTATATTCACTAACTGACTTCTACAAAAGGGCATTCTGCTGCAATTCATAAACCTAGTCACTATTCATGACTGCCCTCCTGTGGCAACATCTCACACACTCACAATTCCAAGCTGTTTAAAATAACAGAACTCTTGATCTCAAACACTGTTTTTCAACCTCAGCACCTTGAAGATGTGTGGACTTCGAGTCCCATATTGGCTGGAAAATTGTGGAGTTGAAGTCCACACATCTTCAAGTTGCTAAGATTGAGAGACACAGATCTAGAAAACTCACCTGCTACATTGTCTTTTTTAGCTCTAATCTTAACTTGAGCTTTGTTCACATTCTGAATCACAGTAGTACTGCAGAAAAGAAAAAAAAACCTTTTAATTTGAACTGGTATACAATAGATTTCACCAAAAGTGCATGAAAACTATCAAAAGGTTTTCTCCATATTTTTATCAGTTTTAACTAACAAAATCACAGACATGTAGAACTTTAAAAACTGAAAGTTAAATGCTAGCGGATCTGACAAATTCATTCCTTCTTACTTAGATTCCTCTCACTGATGAAGCTAATTCATATAAAATATAGAAAAGATCAACAATTGTAAGTGTAGCTTTTTCAGATATTAAAAACCAAACTGATGGGGAAAACTGCAGAAATGTTAAGGATTTGGTGGTAATTTTCATAATAAAAATAATAGGACCTGTAGAATTAATACTTATTGTAAAGTGGATTTCTGTAATTTTTTTTATATGTGAACTTAATTTTCAATATAGTGACCATAGCAAACCATAATGATTGTCAGGCCATCCTGTATGTAGCACTGAATGTGTTTTAAAGCATGGAAAAACATACAGCTCTCAACCACAAGTAGTATGGAACCGGATCCATAGAAGTCCTGATAATTTTCCTACTGCTCAATAGAAAACAGAACACTATTTCCAATCACCATTAATAGCCGTGAATCAAATCACTGGATCCTTGCCATCCATGGAAACATCCAATGGAAACAGGCAATCTGCAGTAGTATGGTGGAAGCTGGCAATAAGATGAGCAGTATGGCATATATATTCCATTTGTGTATGACTATTTACATACTAAAATGTTCTGCATGTAGAAAACTTGAATTGTGATCTGGCAATCTCTGCAGCTCCAGGAGCAAAAGTATGCCCACCTTGATCCATTTGAAAGTAGCCACAAAACGCTCAGTATCTGCTAGCCAATACTTGAAAAAATTCAAACCGCCCACTGCTTTTCTTCTCCCTGTTTATATTCTAAAATAAATCTTCTTACGCATATGCCTATTTCGTTCTCTCTTAAAGCATCTGCTATAAGAATGTTCCTCTCCCTCATAATTGCATTCACAAATGCCAAACAGCTCACTGGCTCGTTTTTCAAGACAGGGACATCCTACACCCACACCCAAAGTTTATCAGCTTCACCTAAAATCTCCAGCTGTGAATTTTGCTTCAGCAAGCGAAAAGGCAGCTTCCCTCATCACTTCACCCATCAACATCTTAGTCTGCAGGCATAACAGAAAAGGAAAGCTTGTGAATCCAACATGAATGTTATAGACAATAATAGATGTTAGATCTTTTAAAAAAGAACATTTCTTTAGCTTTGACAATATTTGAAGATTGATGTGATATTAAGCTAAAGAATTTTCTTAAACACTAACAAAATAAAGCAAAGCAAATGCATTAAAATTCCCTACCTCAATAATTTTCTTTAAAATCTGCCGGAATCGTAAAGTCAATGCATCTGATTTTTTTTTCAAGAGGTTGCGACCAGTCTGGGCTCCTTTCAGACGGGCTTTCATAATAGTCTGAGCCCTATCAAAATCAGAAAAAGTGAGACTTTTTGATTCTGTAACTTGAGGATATATTTAAGATATGGGTCTTGTGGCATCATTCTTTACTTGAAACAGTTGCACTATTAAGTATTCCTGGGTAAGCAAGCATGGACTTGTAGCCTTAGTCTACAATCCCAAAAAAAATTTACAAGGGAATAATCTCCAAATTAACAATGACAGAAAACACTTTTTAGGGAGACTTTAAAAAATTCAGGAGAATTTTCAGAATAGGATCATTCCATCATGTGAATAAATTTCTCAGTAAAGATGTGTTTGGAATTATTTCTTTACTATCATTCAAAGTAAGGCAAATAAGAACTAAATCTTTTATAATTCAAGAAAATAAGAACAGCAATATAACACAGAGACGTTTCTTGGAAATTAGTACATAATATGTCACATGTATGTCTCTGCCTCCACACTTCCTCAAAAACAAACACGACTGGTTTTCCACATACTTCAAGTTTCTAATAAATTCAAACTACTAGCTAGAGCTTACCAAGTGTCTGCACCTACATTTACTGATTTGCCTGCATGAAGGAAAAATAATTAGTACGTATCAGTAAATTAGAATTGGGTAAGCATTAAGTACCATTCAAGAATTTTAATATATATCACAGAAAGGGCCTGAGATGAAAAGCAAGTTCAAGAATAGATGTGTTACTTTTTAAATGAAGGCAAAATAGAAATGTAATATTCTAGTACCAGCTAGCTTTTGCCACTGCCTCCTTAGCAGAGTAACTTACTTACTAGATGCAACAAGATTCTGTATGTGCATTTCAACATCATTCTGTTTGCTGTCAACAATATCATCCATTGGAGTCTATCTACAATGTACTTTAAGTTTGGCTGATGTATGCAAAATTTATGCCAGTAGGAATATTTACTGATCATAAAAATTCACTGTCTTTTTCACAAGAAAGAAAAAGTAAAAAAAAATTTTTTAAATCCACATCTTTCTCAATCATCTTTCTCAGGCAATTACATTAACATTTTCTACTGGACTATTTTTTTAAAAAGAGAAAAACTAAATGCAACTCTTCTTTCTCAAGGTTAAGTAATCATAAAATATTACTGAAAACTTATAAGTTTGCTCAACAGATACTTAACAAAGTTTATATCATTGAAAAATCTTGAAAGATCAAAGTTCCATTCAGAAATAAATATTAAATCATACATAATATGACTACAGATGCACTAACAAGACAACCAGTGTAGAATATTGAAAGGTCACCTACATCTCTGATTCTAGGTCATCTAATTTGGTGGACGAAATACAAAAACTGGCAGAACATTCAGCAGTACTGAGTTTATAAATGCCTCGAGAAGCAGAGTTAAGAACAGAAGCCTCTTGGATAACTATTCCAATGTAATTATTAAAAAAAATATTAAATTAAAATAAATATTTTGGAAAATTTGAAGTTACTATTCAATCACTGTATTTAAAGTTAAGCACAACTGAACCTATTAAAATCAATAGGCTTATACATACCAAGACATACCACAGTGTATATCTATCTGGACATATGCACCAATAAAATTAGTAGAACTGATTTCTAAATACATGACAGAATTGGACTACATGAAAAAAAACCCAAAGCTACTATTAGAATACCAGAAACAAAGCATTTTTGCATGCATTAGAAACAGAAGAAATGCAATATGTAATCATAATTTGTGAACTTTATTTTTAAGTCCACACACCCCTCTTAGCACTGGATTAACCATCAACTTGAAATGATGATAAAAAGGCAGACACAATCGTATAGTACTAGGGGGTTTTTACTTAAGAATTACTGTCATCCTGCTATTACTGTAGACAGATTTTAGATTATTACTTTTGAGATTTTCTCCCCCACCCCACACCTTCTAGTAAGGCCGTTCTTTATTCCTCGGCTCCACGCACAGAAAAATATTAACTCTGCGATCAGTCCTTTCATGCCATGAAGCGTTCAGATTCAATGACAATCCTGTTCCACACAAGGTCAACTGCATGACTATGTGACAAGGCGTTTGTTCTCGTGACAGCACTATGTACGTATTCAACTTCTTCGTTCCCTTTAACCTGTTTACCCCGCTCGCCCCTAACCTAAGAGACGCGAGAGACCATGAGAAATAATATTCGTTTACTGTCTTCTGCAGACAGACCACACAGGCTACGCTGGAGGACCAGGCGGGAAAAAATGCGCTGCCTCTCTTATTCTTCACCCGGAGCCCGCTGTATTTAGTTCAGTCCGAATAAATTGTCACCCGGCTGCTTCTGCAGTCAAAGCACCGCGACCCCACCGCTGCTGCCGCAGCGCTCTTCCCCACCGGCAGACAGAGGCAGGCCCCCTTCACGGGGCGAGAGGAGGCTCCGGGGGAAGTCGCGAACCCGGGACCGGTTGAGACGAGGAGTCCAAGCAAAAGCCCGCCGCCCCCGGACACCCTGCCCGGCTCGTCCTCACCCGGGGCGACGGGGCAGGGGAGCGGGCAGAAGGGGAGCGCGACTCACATCCGCGAAGGGAAGACCTCGATCCTGTCCTTGCCCGACATGCCGCCGAGGCCAGCCGCCCGCTCGCCGGAGACCACCGACCGGAACTTCCGCCCTCGGCGCGTCAGCCCGATCACGTGACCCCGCTCTGGTCGCCAAGGGCAGCGAGCCCTCCGACTCGGCTTCCGGCGATTAGGCCCGGCCGCTTTTGTCGCGGCGCGACGGTGCCTGTCGGAAACGTAGAGCTAGAAAGGAAAGAAGGGAGCTTTCGAAAACTTCCGTGTGCAAAATCAGACATAAGAAAGTAGGGAAGTGGGTCGCAAGTCCGGCTGCGGAGAAGCCACCTCGGGCTTTACGGAGAAAGAAAGAGCCCCACTGCCTCTCCGTGTATCTTATCCTGTGTGAAAGTTCACAGACTGGATCTGTGAAGACTCGGCTTTGGAACTCCCCCCCCATCACGCAGCAGAATTGAAAATACTTGTGCAAACAAGAATAGCTGGAATTTCGGGGGAGCTTGTGAAACATTTGAATTGAAATTGCTCAGCGTGGATCAGTACAAAACACTGAGAGGCTGTTTTTAAAGGTAGAAATCCATATTAGCATGTCAAAGGGCAGTAATGCTTGCCACCCTCGGGCGGCAGTTAGGTGACTTCGGCTGAACTTGAAATGATTTATTGGCATGGGGAAGCCCAGGAATATTGGCTAGACCAGGAGGCGGAATATCATCCCGGAATATTCTATGAGCCTCCCGCTCCACTCCCAAATTTCCTATCTCTGTGGGCGCCCGCCGGCTTCACTGCCCGAACGGACCCAAAATGCTTCCAAGCGCCTCCCTACAGGAAGAGGCGGGGTGGCGACTGCGCAGTATGAGGCAGGGGCGCACCGAAGCGGGAGTCGGGTGCGTGGGGTTGGCGAGCGTCGGTTCCGGGGCGCTGCGACTGGGGCCTGTAGAGCGGACAGGTAAGGATGGGGGCGGCGTCCGTGTCTCGGGAGGGCTTGTTTGCTGGGCTCCCGCACCTCGGCGGCGGAGCGGAGGGGACGCCGCGTCGAAAATCCTCCGAGCCACTCGGGAATACCCCTCCGAGCCACTCGGGTACCCGAGAGACCGTCTCATACGGCGGTGCCCGCGGAATGGGCCTCTGTGGCCCTGCGGGCCTGCCCTCGCCTTTGGGCTCCCCTCGAGATACGTCACAAAAGGGCCGTCTTTCCTCACGCCCCGATGGGTCACAGGCGCGCGCTTGCAGCCCGGGCGGCGGCGGCGGGCCTGCACAGCGTTGCCCGGAAGGGCTCGACAGGGCCGGAGATGTGACTGCAGCCGGTGCCAATGTCGGCCCAGGGGGCAGAGAGGGAGAAGGACGCCTCTAAGCGTCGGTCCTCAGACTGGCATCCCTGGTGCGTTTGGGCCCCTCCGGAGGCAGGGAAAACGCCCCCTGAGCCTTTTCCTCAAACTCCGGCGATGAAAGGCTTCCCTCTCCCGTGAGAGGTGAAGTAATGGTGTGAGCAGGACTTGGGCTGCTGCGCCGGTCGCCTTCTCTTGACCGGCCTCTTAAGCTAAGAGGGCAAGGAGAGTCGGGAGGTGCTGCTACTGCTGTCGATCTTCTGACAGTTGTTCATAAAAGCGTTTGTCTCCAAGTCACGTCTGCTTTTGCTGATTTCAGTTACTCTTGCAGTAAGAATCGTTAGACACACATCTTCCTTCCTGTTGATCCCACTTGCTACCCATTGTAACCACCCTCTTAAAGTTCTGATTGAAGAAGGTGGCTTTTGGCTTAACACAGATTTTGTGTAGACAGCTGAGGCACAGGATGCACACCCCTCTTTTTCAAAACACTTGAGAGGTCTTAGAGTTGAAAAGGGATTGTTCTGAACTCAGAACATTTCTGGAATTGTTGAAGACAGCTGTTACAAAATTGAAGAGGGGTGTAGCAAGTTTAAACTACTTTGCATTTCTGTCTTCTTTGTCATCTCCAACGCTGGGGTTTTTAGGGCAACTAACATATTTATCTGTATGCCACCTAGACATGCAGTAGTAATGCAGATCTGGACATAAAGCTGTGAGTAATTTGTATAAGGCTTTTTAGTGAACTTACAGGTGAGTTAAGAGTGTGTATCAAATGTGTTAATGAACTTTAAAATATTTTTTTCTGTATTTTTTGCAAAGATATTTTACATCTTGAATTTCATAGCTCTAAGTTTTTCTTTAATGAATTAAATTTAAGAAACAAGGTTTTTCTGACCATTGTTCACAAGCTCTAGCCAGTCATTGTAAAGTTCTAAGTAGTATTCTTTACTTTCAGTTATACTTTGCTATTATTGTTTTGATTACAAAACAAATTTATACTTCTGTCTTTCTGACTTTTATTTGCAGGATGCCTGGACTAAGCTGTAGATTTTACCAGCATAAATTTCCTGAAGTAGAAGATGTTGTCATGGTCAATGTCAGGTCCATTGCAGAAATGGGAGCCTATGTTAGTCTTTTGGAATACAACAACATTGAGGGCATGATCTTACTCAGTGAACTGTCCAGGAGACGAATCCGTTCTATAAATAAACTCATTCGAATTGGCAGAAATGAATGTGTTGTTGTCATAAGAGTTGATAAGGAGAAAGGTGAGTTGCATAACAAATACAGCAGCTTTTTTCAATCCATCGGAACATGTTTATGATTTTCAAAAATACTAAGTGAGGAAATCATTAAATTTGTAGAACAGCATACTTGAAGGATAGCAGATATTTCCCTTTACACTTAATAACTATATGTGGCTTTTTATGAGAGAAAGAAAGGCTTTATATTTCTGTTAATTGCCTTAATATGTTCTTAAATATTTCTTGTTATTTTAGGTTACATTGACCTGTCAAAAAGAAGAGTTTCTCCAGAAGAGGCAATTAAGTGTGAAGACAAATTCACCAAATCAAAAACTGTAAGTTCTTGTATTAAACATTTGTATTCCTGCTTTGTTGAATAATGAAATACATATTCTTCTAAAAGTTTCAGCCTGCTAGACTTTAATATAAAAGAAAGCAAGGAAGAGCTGTACAATTGAAACTGTTGTGTATATTATGAACAAAACTTTTTCTTACCACTTGGTTCTGCTCTTGCATATATATCTCCTAGTTCCAGTTAGCTATAAAAGCAGGAAGCTTAGTTCAGTTCACAGTTACACAAAAAATATTCACAATTTATAGATTTTCAGTATAACATGTTAATATGATCAAATTAGTATTATGGCTCTTGTCAGGGATGTAGTGGTATCTCTCTGTATCTCTCTCTTTATGGAGATTTCATGTCACCTAAACATTTCTATATTGTAGAACTTTCCAGTTATATTGTGGAGTAGCAGCATCTTGTTTTGTTTTTTCTTTGTATTCTGCATGCATGAAGAAATTTCTGAAAAAAATGGGACTTATCTGGATCAGGCAGTTTGTATGTGGTACATTGATGAAATATTTGATATGTTAGAAGAGGCATTCCCTGTGCATGTTGCATGAGATTTTTAGCCTTCAGTATTGTTTCATTGAATTTAGGATTCGTAGTGTTAAACTTGGAAATGATACATTCTCGTGCAATTTTTTCTCTGCTTTTGTCCAGGTTTATAGTATCCTTCGCCATGTCGCTGAGGTTTTAGAATACACAAAAGATGAGCAGTTGGAGAGCTTGTTTCAGAGAACTGCTTGGGTATTTGATGACAAGTACAAAAAGCCTGGGTATGGTGCATATGATGCCTTCAAACTTGCTGTCTCGTAAGTAAAACTGCCTTTCTAATCTGTCACTATAGTTTAGAAATTAAAGGACAGATTTGTATATTCTTTACTTTATTGCAGATTTTTGTGCCTTAATCATTGTTACTCAAGTAGTAGATTTTTCCATATTGTGATGACACAGCAGCATGCAGGCCAGTTCTTATATAAACTCTACTTGTACCTTTTACCATCTGATTTCCAGGTGGAAGAAAATGAGTTTAAATGCTTGTTTCTACAATTCATCCTCTTTTTTCTTCTATATATAATTTAAGAAATCATAATATAGTTTACATTGATTATTCTCTTTACCTAGTGACCCCACAATCCTTGATGGACTGGATTTGACAGAAGATGAAAAGCGTGTGCTAATTGATAATATCAACAGACGTTTGACACCACAGGCAGTTAAAATTCGAGCAGGTGAATCTCCAAAATTGGCTAAGGAAATTGACCTTGTTTATTAAAATAAATTAATTACTACAGTCTTATGGAAGAACATTCTATATATTTGAAGAAGAAAATGTCCATCATTGGGTATCTTATGAAGATAAGTTGAACGCTGCTTTTTGGTTTACAGTAAATCTTAAGCTGCTATTATCTGACTCTGTGATTGCCTTGGGATCATTAAGGACTTGGGACAGTAAGCATGACTAGGAAATGCCTGCATAGCTATACATTAAGGAGATGAATTTCACAGTGTTATGTTTCAAAATGTAGCCTTTTTTGTTGAATATGTTATCCAAACAATTATTTAATTATCTTATAGAACAGAGCTAGAAAATGTTTAATAGCTTTCTGGGACATTAGCCATGGTGGATAGAAACAAGTTGGAAAGTTTCTGAAAATGTAAGGAATCAAGCTCGTTGGCAGGGAAATGAAAAAAAGATAATTAGATGTTGTGATAGAGGAATCATTTAGAAAGTGAAGAAGGAAATTAAGGGAAAGAGCATACCGAGCAGTGCAATAAACCAAATAGGGTCGAATAAGAGGATGAGGGCTGAAATTTGTAAAGTGACTTGAGCCAGCTGCCTAAATCTTTAGCCCCAACTCATACATATCTTAATTAATGGGTGGAGGAGGAAGAGCTAGAAGATCACCCTGTTTTATGTAGTACTCCCCCTTGGAACTTTCTGTATAATTAGTTTACCACTCAGTTGAATCGGAATTGAATTTAGAGTATAGAAACACTGGGTAATAGATTCTTATCACAGGAAGCCTGTTACTAATTGACTGTTAATGATTAAAGTTATTTGAGCAGCTTTAAGTCTGAATATACAGTACATATTCATGTTTTAAGGAAGCATCATTCCCTAAAGCTTTTAAAAAGGAATATGGAAATCCCCAGCCTCATCTTCTTCTTATATAAAGTCACTTTTAACTTCAGTAGTGCTAGTTAAATATTATGGCTCAATAGATTCCAAATTACCAAATTGTTAGCTAATCCTTACATGTCTGCTCCTCAATAAATGAATTTTGTATATTTTGGATATCATCAAGGTGCAACAATTCTTTGATTCTTTCATTGTTTCTAATCAGAATTATTACCCTGTGATTAAGAAAATGTAGGATATTTCTACTAAAGTAGTAAGATCAGATACAGATTATAATTTGCAGTGGTTAAGTTATATAATATGCTAAATGCATTTGTTGCAAACTTAAAAATTTCAGTGATTGTTTATGAAATCCTTCCACCCCATAAAACCTGTTTTAGGCAGCTCAACTTATTTTTAACATGATAACTCATTTTTTATAAATAAAAGAAACTCTACCAGTATGAGGGATGAGGGGGGGAAAAAGAGGATTTTCTTCAAATATCAAATCACTTGGGAACTGGGGAAGGGAGGGAGGGAAATCTGGCCATCTGTGTTACAGTGGAGACTTGTCAGCCAATAGATAAATCCCTTTCATTTTGAAGTAACATGAAATAGTTGAGAAGATCTTTCTTTGTAACAGTCAGATGCAAATGCTTCAAATAGGAGGAAGAATTTGCATTGTAAGGGGAACATGCAAGGAATTAAATGATCTAATTAAAACAAAGTCCTGTACAGGAATCAGAGATCAAAGGAAGCCTTAAATAGAGGAGATACATTAATGCATTAAGGGAAAAGCAATGTGTCAAATGCTAAAAAGAGTTGGCAATGTCTAAATCAGCAAGTCAGTTGTCATGACACCAGAGATTTTACTAGTAATAAATACCAATCATGAACTCTGAAGTGGGGAAAAGCTGTAAACAAGAAGAACTCTGAATTTCTCATGTTTCAAAAAAAATCTTGTAGATTAATATAAATCTAACACAATTTTTCTTGAGATCATCTCTTAGCCTATAGCCTCTTGGGGGTTAGAAATATTTTTATTTTTCACTAGCATTTGTGTAGAATCCAATGTTATTGAACTACATATATTTGATTGCTGAATATTTTAGTTGGGATTTAAAAAAAAATAATATATCAAAATTATGTCTTTTTTAGACATTGAAGTAGCCTGTTACGGCTATGAGGGTATTGATGCAGTAAAAGAAGCTTTGCGATCTGGCCTAAGCTGTTCTACAGAGAGTATGCCAATCAAAGTAAGTGGACATGCTTTGATATGGTTCTTGAAAATTTTGGATACCAAAAAAAAAGTCTTCCTATGATTTAATCCTCATACCAGGATTAGTCTGTTCGTATACAGGAATGGGATTAAAAGGAAAGGCAGGATCTGTTTGGCAGATAGTGTACCTTAAAAAAAAATTAAAACTTAAAGTGGCTCATTTGGATTAATTATTTTACTAATTAATGTTGTAAACATTGTATTTCGAAAGCATAGGAAAAACTCAGTGCAGAAAATTTAAAAGGTCTACAGGCAGTTCTTATTGTGAATGGTAGTTATGTTCTATGAAAATGCCACAAATATCAAATTGGCAAATACTGAAACTTGAGTTGGGAATGTGCACTTTGGAAGATGACTCCAATCTTTTGTTGCTCTGCATGTCTGTGAATAAGCTCAACAGTTCCACGAGTACTGATTTGTGATTGCAAATACAGAACCAGCAAATAAGGAGGATTGCCTGTATACCATAGAGTACTTGTAATTTAAAAGCTTATTATCGTATAATATTTTTCCAAGATACTAGAAATTGGCTCCTTTAGGAAAAGAATAGTATGAAATAAGGCCAAGGGTATTTTTTGGTATTAGTTCAAGATTTAATACATTTAAATCAGCAGCTTTGTAGAGCAGGTTAAGAAGTTTGAAAGTAATATCTCATTCTTTTTTAGATAAATCTTATAGCTCCTCCTCGATATGTGATGACCACAACAACACTTGAAAGGACTGAAGGTCTTTCTGTCCTCAGCCAAGCCATGGCTGTCATTAAAGAAAAAATTGAAGAAAAGAGAGGTGTCTTTAATGTGCAGATGGAAGTAAGTATAATATGATCCCACCTAGGCTGGAATCAGGAGCACTTTGATGAAACAGTCATGCTGTAGCTGCCATCTTGACTTGTTTGACCTCTAATTTCCCTTGCAGATCCCTTTGTGATCCTCAGTGCTATACCTACAGCTGTAAATATTGCCACTTAGGGGGTCCCATGGTTCTTGCAGTCTTCAATCAGGAGCAGGGATTTTAAATATTTTTCTTCTTCCACTGGGAAAGTTAGGTTAGCAAATGCTCCAAAAATTCTTCAAATAAATTAAAATTTGAAACGTGCTCCATTTTTGCTGAAGGAGATGGAAGCTAAAACTCAGAAAACTAGGAAAATGAAATCTACATTGATTAAAAAATAAAATATTTATATTAAACCATAGAAAGACAGCAGCTGTCACTACCAGTGACAGTAGTGACACTAGTGGGAGCCCCTCCCAGTGGCTAGCAAGGCAGTTTGAAATGGGTTTGACTTCATATAGCAGTTAATAATTGCTGTCTTTTTAAGTATTTGGACCCTTTTGTTGCATGCTTAATTAAAAGTAAGGTAAAGGTTTCCTGCCAGTTGTATTTAACTCTAGGGTGTGGTGCTCATCTCCATTTCATCGCCAAAGATCCAGCATTGATGCTTCTGTGGTTATGTGGCTGGCATGAATGCTGTTAACTTCCCATTGAAGGTGGTAGTACCTATTTATCTTCTTGCATTTTTACATGCTTTCAAACTGCTGGGTTGGCAGGAGCTGGTGCAAATAATGGGAGCTCATCCCATTATAAGGCGCTTGGGTCTTGAACTTGGGCTGCTGACCTCCCAGCTGACAAGCCCAGCATCTTAACCACTCAGCCACCACACCAAGTGCTTATATAAAAGCATATCTGCTTAAAGAGATACTGAACCACACTGAAGGATAATCATATGTTGATCACTTTACAGCCCAAGGTAGTAACTGACACTGATGAGACTGAACTTGCAAGACAGTTGGAAAGGTTGGAGCGTGAAAATGCTGAAGTGGATGGAGATGATGATGCTGAGGAGATGGAAGCTAAAACTGAAGATTAAATTTATTGGAGTGACAGAAGAGATGGAAATTATGCATCCATGCAAATAACTAAAGAGACCTAAAGGTGACCGATGAGGTATCATTGTTAAAAATGACACAGAAACAGACTTGAAATACTTTCAAGTTTTTAATGAGACCAAATTTTCAACAGACAAGAAACCACCTGTATAATGCTTTGCTTGATTTTCTCAGTGGGAATATGCTTCTCAATGAAGATTTAAACCTTTCCTCTCAAATAGTTCAACCATACTTTGATGACTCTTCTAAATATTTTCACATCTTAAACATTCAGATTGACAACTGGTTCACTATGTTGTATCAGTAAGTTTCTGAGAATTAAACTACAGACTGCCCTGAAGCATTCAATAAATGTATTGGATATTTACTTAGATTTCATTTCTTCATTTTCATACTCATAAAAGAAACCGTAGTGCAAAGAGTTAAGGTGGCAAGAGTGGCTGCTAGTTCTTGAAGATGGCAGTTGATATGTCTTTAACCAATAAATCCTGATCTCTAAATAGTTCATGATCAGTTTTCACTATCCAGGTAAGTTTAGGACTACTTTATATACAACTTCTTCTATTTTCCAGGCAGCCAGAATAAATATTTCTTTTTTAACAGCCCAGTGATGAAATAATTCGTTAGTCTTCCTCTTCTTATTTTGTAGGCTTTTCTTCTACATTTTGAGTATACAATGCCTTAAACAGATCAAAAAGTTTTTTTTCCTACTTTGAAGGTAAAAGGCAAAAGGTTTTCCCTGCCAGTCATGGCCAATTCTAGGGGGCGGTGCTTATCTATGTTTCCTGCCTTGTCCGGAGACACTTCCATGATCATGTGCTGGTATGACTATACACCGAGGCCCATAGAATGCTATCTTCCTACCAATTTAGGCGGTCCTATTTATCTACTTGCATTTTTACATGCTTTTGAACTGCTAGGTTCAAGGTTACTTGGGGCAAGTAACAGGAGCTCACTCATTATACGGTGGCACTTGGGTCTTGAACGCAGGCTGCTCACCTTCCGGCTGACAAGCCCAGCATCTTAACCACTTCACCATCATGCCCCCTTACCTGCTCTAAAGGTAAACCATAAATTATCTTATTTGCACTATGAGGAAATACTGGATTCAATTGCCTAAACAAGCTTATTAGGATTTATTTGTTTGCTCATCTGCCTTATTTGTTTGCTCATCTGCCACATCACATTCTACATCCTATTAATTACTAATTTACATGTGCTAAAACATAGTAAATGTCCTTGCTTTTTTTCGTAAATGCTCTGCTATTTTATATAAGAATTTTCTGTTATGTACATCAAAATCAGAAGCTTCAAAGTAATCTAAATTTTTTTCTTTATAATATTAACCTTAACAAATATTTTAATGATAGTAGCTTATAATGGTATAATTTTTCCTACCACTGGGTGTCAGGCAATTGTAACAAATTGTCTTATCATAGCTTTAAAAGGTTTCAGAATGTTGTGTTGTGTTTGTATTTTCTGTTCCAAATGTTGAAATCTGTGAAGCAGTTCCAAAACTGAAAAGATTAGGAACAATAGTACATATCTATTTAGAAAGTTTCTCATTTTAATTCTCCTTATTCCCAGAGTGATGAATGTGGATTTACAATCTTCAAGCTCATATCAGGTCTTCCCTTCAGAGCAAAGTGTACTTGATTCTCACAACTCTGTAAAATAAAAAGGGTGAATGAAATTATTTCTATGGAAACCTATGGTCCTCATATCTGAGGACTATTTTTGCTGCTATTTCTATATGTCCATGACAGGGTTCTCACATAACTTTAAGTTATACATCACATCTTAAAAACAACAGCTAAAATGCTACAGTATGATATGTGAATCAAATCCAAAGAAAGTTTCTGAGAATCATTACCACAGTGTTTCAAATTTCCATGGAAAATGCAGATATTTGGTGAATAGTATCTGACTTTCAAGAGCACTGCAGCATATTACCACCTATTTGGTTGCCTGCCTAACAGAAACAAAGATGCTATCGTAAACTGGAATCTTCTGTCCTACATATACATGCCAGTAGGAAAGTTGTAAAATTTCTGAAAATCTTGAAGCCAGGAAAAGAACAATCTTTCATTTTTTCCCCTAGAATATTTGGGGTATTTGAAATATTTTAAGGACCCTCACAAATTCCAAGTCATTTCAAGCATTATGTTTCCATTGTAAATTAAGGACATCTAATTATTTAATATATGTCTAATTTAGAGGGTAAATTATTCTGCAAATTATATTTCATTTATAAGAGATTATTCAAAGCTGCAGGCTATATTTGACATCATCCTCAACAGATGATTTGTTACAGCCGCTTCCCTCCCACTATATGGGGAATTTATAGGACTAAAGTTAGATAATTTGAGAACTGATTAGACCCTGATCTGACATCACTTTCCAGGTTTAGTTTTATATCCATACAGGTTTCTACTTGTTTTCTTTCACTTACGTTTTAGTATTTGACAAAGTTTCTTGTCATAGTAAAAGCACCAGATTTCAGCATTAGGTTGTATATAAAAGAAGTAACCTCATTTTGTGTTCCCTTGTGTCTGTCAGATGGGAAGAAACAGCCATTTTCTGCAATGTTCAGGAATGTATTTTTTTTGCGAGTAAAATATAGGGTGATTGATAATCTAATGCAAACTAGTACAGACACATACATTTAAGAACTAATTACAGTGTTTGTCCTATGTACGCTTTTTGTTAGAGTAGCAGTTTTCATACAATGGATCATTCATAATTATTTCAAGTGCTAAGGGGAAATAAAATATAAGTGTATTGCTGGCATTGGAAATATCAGCACAAATATAAAAATAGCTCAGCTGTTAACGGAACACTATACATTGAACTGAAAAGTAGGATTTGAGCAGGGAAGGATAATGGGGTAGAAGGGTAGAAAGAAAGCTGTGAGATGCAGATTCTCAAAAAATATGATTTAAAAGGGCAAGGGAGTAATTGCATGAAACTGGAAGGCAGGAGATCTATCCCTGTATCCATTTCTGATTTTCCAGCAACCTAAGAGGTGACTCTACACATGGACATCACCAGATGATTAATGCTGAAATCAGATTGATTATATTCTTTGCATATGAAGATGGAGAAACGCTATACAGTCAGTTAAAACAAGACCTGGACCTGACTGTGGCTCAGATCATGAGATTATTGCAAAATTCAGGCTTAAACTGAAGAAGTAGGGAAAACTGCTAGGCCATTCAGGTACAATCTCAATCATATCCCTTAGGAATATATAGCAGAAGTGAGGAATAGATTTAAGGGATTAGATCTGGTCGACAGAGTGACGGAGGTGCATAACATTGTATAGGAGGTTGCTACTAAAACCATCCCAAAGGAAAATAAATCCAAAAAATGGCTTCACAAAAATGGGTGTCTGATGAGGCTTCACAAATAGCTGAGGAAAGGAAAAAGCAAGGAAAAAAAATATACCCAACTGAATGCAGATTTTCAAAGAATAGCAAGAAGAGATAAGCCCTTCTTAAATGAACAGTGCAAGGAAATAGAGGAAAACAATAGACTGGGAAAGACTAAAGAGCTCTTCAAGAAAATTGGAGGTATCAAGGAACATTTCATGCAAAAACGGGCATGATAAAAGACAATGGTAGGGATTTAACAGAAGCAGAAGAGATTAAGGATAGGTGGCAAGAATACACAGAAGAGCTATACAAGAAAGATCTAAATGTCCCTGATAACCACAATGGTGTGGTTGCTAACCTAAAGACAGACATCCTGGAGTGTGAGGTCAAGTGTGCGTTAGGAAGCATTACTAATAAAGCTAGCAGAGGTGATGGTATTCCAGCTGAACTATTTAAAATCCTAAATGATGATGCTGTGAAAGTGCTGCACTCCATATGCAAGCAAATTTGGAAAACTCAACAATGGCCACAGGATTAGAAAAGTCAGTTTATGTTCCAATCCCAAAGAAGGGCAATGCCAAATAATGTTCAAATTACAATACAATTGTGCTCATTTCACATGCTAGCAAGGTTATGCTCAAAATACAACAAGCTACACTTCAGCAGTACATGAACCAAGAGCTACCAGATGTACAAGCTGGGTTTCAAAGAGGCAGAGGAACTAGAGATCAAATTGCCAATATTTGCTAGATCATGGAAAAAGCGAAGGAGTTCCAGAAAAAATCTGCTTCATTGATTACGCTAAAGCCTTTGATTGTATGGATCACAACAAACAGTGGCAAATTAAGAATTTAAGAGATAGGAATACCAGACACCTCTTGAGAAACCTGTATGCAAGTCAAGAAACAACAGTTAGAACAGGACATGGCACAACAGAGTAGTTCAAAATTGTGAAAGGAGTACAGCAAGGCTACATATTACCACCCTGTTTATTTAACTTATATGCAGAGTACATTATGTGAAATGCCAGGCTGGATGAATCACAAGCTGTAATTAAAATTGCTGGGAGAAATATCAACACCTCAAATATGCAGATGATACCACTCTAATGGCAGAAAGTGGAGCTAAAGAGCCTCTTGATGAGGGTGAAAGAGGAGAGTGCAAAAGCTGGCTTGAAACTCAACATTAAAAAAACAA
>JANHZU010005146.1:79179-96485 GCA_032468055.1 Acrochordus granulatus | reverse complement strand
GTATAATTTACCAGAAGTTTATCTCAGAAAACTTCAGGACAGATTACCCAAAAATGTTTAAGATGTGCTTAGAGCCAAGGGAAGCCTGACTTTTACCTGAAAAAGGCATTTTGTTCTGAAAATTGTGTTTACATTTTGTGTACATATTTCCTGTATTTTCTGTTTAAATCTTAATACAGAGACCAAAAAAGAATTATGGATGGTCATTAAAACTTTGCTAAAACAACAAAGTGAGTGGTGGCCTAAGACTTTTGCACAGTACTTACATGTGAATAATAAGTATATATTTTATGTGCATGGTTGGAACACAGCACTCTCTATTTGAAAGCAAAAAAATGCTTCAAAGCACCTGGGATACATATGTAGCACTAGTCTGTAACTTCTTAAAGCAGCTCCAGCCTTTCTTAGGACTCTTTGACAGCAGTAGGACTTCAGGAAAGGCACCAGTGTTTTAAAGAATTAAGACAGATATTTATGTTCAAGCCTATGGACACTACGAGTACCGACAGCATGATGTTTCTGTAGTTGCCATGGCAGCTGGTCCTTCTAAATATATCTCAGGTAAGCAATGCCCAGATGAAAAGTAAAGGTGGCTGAGTAAGGTCATCAATTCCAAGTGTAACTAACATAAGACCCAATGAATTTAAATATATCTGATGTCTTTCAGTGATTTTTTTCCAGTGTCGCTTTCTTATCACATACCCAGACCTGAACTTCAAATATACAGTAGTTCTTGTTATTAATTGAGGATAATGTAAACAGTAAGTCAATCATCTCTCAACAATGCTATTATAAAACTTACATCTACACCATTCTAGCTGATGTTGCAATGTTTTGATGTATGTTTTCACTGGACTTCTTATACTTCATCAGCATCTGCTGCATTTAGGTACAAATGATAAAATACAAAGGAAACATGCATTTTCTATGACATGTTGACCATGGACCCCCATTTTGCAAATAAATCTGTAAGGAAGAAGTCTTGTCCTTTGACACATCTTGTAAAAAAAGACAATAGTATGGAATATACATAACCGCGCAAAAAAATATTTAAAAATTACTGAAACCAAGCCTAATGAAATAGGTGGGGCAACCTGAAGTCTCCAGCCCCAGTTCTGCAGACTTAAGTTCTGCAGTCCTGAGTATCTAAGTATGTTTCAAGTTTTGCTTCCAACATTGACCCATCTCAAGCAATAGTGATGAAAACCTAGTAACAGACAAGTGATGGTCAGTGGTTATATAGAAAGCACTTGTTCTTTTCCTTCTGTCCTACAATGTTACCCCTTGACAAACAGCTGACATGGTTGGCTTGGCAGGCATGGCATAGCGAAGCTTTTTCCAAAATTTAGAATTTAAAGGCAGTGATTTTTCTTCTCTCCATTTCACCACTTGGCTGGAAGAAAGAAGTTCCAAAGACTTGGGCAAGAAATCAAAATAACTTCTTGGCATGTACTCTATTAATATGACTTTGATTTTTCTCTCAACCAGGGCTTTATGTAATCCAACCTCTAACTCAAACATCACTTGGTCAGAGATATAGTTTCGGCTGAGAATAATAATTAATCTTCGACTTCTGTCAATGAATGATTGGATGTCGTCAATAACAGCTGTAAACAGAAGAGGTATATAATATAAAGAGTCTTCTGATTTTGGCGGCATGGATATAAATCAAATAAATACATACATACTTGGAAATAATAATTTGTGAGCCATAAGAAATCATGTAATTTTCAGTTTGTCTGCCAGTAAGCAGTTTGAAAATAATAATAAATTTACTTATATTTTCAACATTAGCCAAGATCAATTAGATGCTACTTCAATACAAGATGATTAGCTTGTACTGTATTTGGTCATTAATATGTGTTGATCAGATTTATTTTATTTCTATGTAATCTCACTCAGTGTTACTGGTTGTTAATTAACATTTTATGCAAAAAAGGTTGTAAATATTTTATTATTAATATTTATTAATAAAATGTATATAGTTGCCCATCTCCCCAAAGGGGACTCTGGGCAGCACACAACAATAAATAAAGCAATATAAAATAGATAAAAATTCAAAAGGTCACAGTAATAAATAGAATAAAAAGAAACATATATAATGTATATAATTATGATAAAGTCAGCCAACAATGACAAATATAAAATTATTTTTGATGCAGCAGCAGCAGCCTCATTTGATCATTTCAGAGCTCTAAGACAAATTCAGATGAAAAATAAGAAGGGAGGGAGGGAGGGAGGCTTAAAAGATGTTATCTGCAATATTTTCAGAAACAAACATAAACCACATCTAAAACCACTGCTTAATTTATCCCAATGTTTTTGATTTGAGCAAAAGAATAACCCAAGAGGGGTTTCAGCAATTTTCTCCAAACATCTTTTTTTTAATACATGGAAGAGAAAAAAAGGCATTCTCTAATCTCAATAGTCCTTTTTCTAGAAAACTGATATATTTTAAATCTAAGCAAAATAAAAAGATATTTTAACCAATATATTTAATGATAATTTATTCCATCTGCCTACCTCCTCCAGGAGAAATATCTCGCTCAAAAATGCATAACTTGTATCCAAAATGATCTTCTAATATTTTAGGCAGTATCTCCAGGGCAAATTTTCTCTCTTCACCACATATTGGTGTACAGTCTTTCAGGTAAGACACAAAAGCATCATATAGTTTTCCATCTAAAAATAAATAAATAACTCACAGAATCAAGGTACTGTACTTCTTTGACATTAAATTTATAGGAATGACATTCAGGTAGGCTCACTTATTTCCTTGTACAATTGCCTAAACGGTATTTTTCTCCCATTCATTTATTTTATATTTATTTCATTCTTTGTATTAGCAACCAAATAATAGACTGTCTACTCCAAATTAAATAGGTGGCCGATGGTAAGCAGAAACAAAGTGGACAGAATAAATACTTTTCTATTTAGGAGATTTGTAGAACAATTTTGTATCTCTGATAGAAAGTAATTCTATCTCCCTAATTCCTACCTTCTTTCAGAAGAAAGATGACAATAATGAAAAGTGAAGGAGGTAGAATTTCTTCTGTCTTCCCACTGATACTTATGGATTTAAATCAGCACAATTCAGCTATTTTACCTTCCAGTGTTTCATCTTTTCCTGTTATATCTCTGAACAATAAAACAAGCTCGATCTTGAATACCACACAAAGAATCATCATCATTACAGCAACAAAAGAAAACATTATGGCCATTATCATTCCAGTGGTGAAGACATGAACTGGTAAATCTGGATTAGATTCTGGAAATAAAAATCAAGAACGGAAGAAATTATTGTTTAAGAAGGTAAACCTATCCAATCATTACAAGAACAGATTAAAATATTCTATAGGTAAACACTTCTCCAGTATGCTTCCTGACATAAATATAAATAACTGTTCTGTCTTTTACTTCACTGTTAAAATAGACTGTAAATTTTACAGTCTATAAAGATATGAAATATTAATTATTATATAATATAAAATAATATATAAATGAACTATTTTAAAATGATAAATTCCAGGAAAACCAGGAAATAGCTTTGCATTGACTCTCTTAGGGTCAATATTTGGTGTTAAAGAAGCAATTGTGGGAGAAGGAAGAAAGCTAATTCCCTTCTTAACCAGGGGTTAAGAAGGGAATTAGCTTTGAATTACTATACATCCTTCTCATGAGGACTGTCAGCCTTATCTGGGAAGCACAGATGTTTGGTGGGCAGTTGGAGAAACTGTGACTTTGAAGCATTAATAAATCTGTTAGCTAGAACTGCACTGACTAAGCCTGATGCTTCACATCTAACAGCAACTAAAATCCATGGACCATATAAAAAGGGGGAGCACTTTTAGGGGATACTTAGAATGTTTTATCCATTCTCACTAATTCTCCTTTGTAATCTATCAAGCCAATTTTATGCCATTTGGACCTCAGGCTGGCTATAACTCAATCAGCCTTCCAAGGTACAGCTGACAGGAAATATGACCAGATGAGCCAATTCAACTTAATTATAAAGCTACATTTACAGCCTTATAAAGCTGTTAGGGGAAATGGGCAAATTTGAAAGGAGAAATCTCCCAGCATCTCCTTTACAGTCTAAAAAGCTAAGGACATTCTTTCTGGTCTCTTTCTTCATCCATTATGCAGCTGTGGACTATGCCCTCTTCTTATCTGACTTTCAAGGTCTTTCTCACAGACCATTACAAAGTCTCACCTGAGTAAAAAATCCTTAAAAATGGAATAGGAAAGGAGAATTATAGGGACATTGGTAGGTAGCTGAAGGCAAACTATCTAGAACAAAGTATACTTGTTCTAAGCAGTGCTAGAATATAAAGCAAATTTAGGGCATTTTTAGTTTTACATGTAAGATGATATCCCAGATGAGTAAAATGTCAACTAAGAAATAAATTCATAGAAAAATCTTTTTTATTATTTTCAAGAAACATTAAAAAATAAATTACCTTTTCTTCTACCCTGCGTATCCCAGCCTGAATAACTTTAGTAGCTAAACTGCAATTTGTAGATACTACTGTTGAATACATGGCCAACAGCAAATTATAGTCTCTAATTATTATTCTGTATAAAGATGTCGACCTGTACTACAAAATCATTTTCATAAAATAGATGAGTATAAACAATTTTGAACTATGTAATCTTTATATCAAACATAGGCCTGAGAAAGCCATTACCATAAAAAAAACTTAAAAATAAAATCAATTAACTAAAGATGAGCAACCTGTTCAGGTGCTGGGGAAAATCATATGATTTTGGGCAACGATATGGATGTCCTCCCCATTTTTTAAAAACACTGAATGCCCAATTTATTAAAATAGTTCATTAATCTCAATCCTGAAGTAATTTCTTTTTCCCCAGAACTCATATAAAATATTAGATAACAATTTCAAAATATTATGGCCATTATAAATGTGTTTTTATTTCATTAGGATATGGATCTGAGAATATGAGAGTACTATCTAGAGATACCATGAATGTCTTGCTATCAGTGGGCATTATGCTACTACCTCTGAAACAAGCAATTTTGTCTGCAAAAAATGCAAATTCAGATTAAAACAAAATTCAGCTAGTAATTAGCCATGCATAATTTTCCAGTTCTATTAGCTTCTAAAATCATCTCCCCACCTTTTAAGACTTCACCTTAGTCTTTTACAGGAGCTATTTTTCCTCTATATGGATTTAGTCTCACTACCATTTCTAGATTATATGGAGACACCCGTTTTGATAAAAGTTAATTTTTATACTAGATTAAACTACACAGTACCTTTTTGCAATATAAATGTTTGTTCTTGAACACTATTTTGAGAAAAGGTGCATCTGTACAAAGAATTGATGTCGTCTTCTTTAACGCTTTTAAACCACAGTTGTCTCACAGCATATTTTTTCCCATCTTCATCACTGTTAAAAAAAGGTAAATTGACACAATAACAATCCTAGAAGTATTTACTCTAAAGCAAACCTCAGTGAATTCAAGGAATTTTACTATAAAAATGGAACACAACAGCTATGTTTATTGAATCCAATTAATTCACTTGCTCTCCAGGCTCTTTTTCAGACATTTGATGTATCCGAAAGGCTTCTAGATGGAGCTTTTGGAAGTTATCATGAATGTGAAGGGCAATTCTTCTGGTGGTCACCTTGTTAATTTTGGGAATACATCCCTTAAAATGCTTTCTTTATCCTGAAGTTTACTCTTTTCTTTGAAAGCTGTCCTATTGATGACTTGCAACTTTGACAGCCATACTTATTTACTATTTAAACATATCACTCACTACTTAACATCCATGCCAAAATCTATAGCACGAATTCTTGAGATTGCAATTCCAATATATCTGCAAGGTATTAATTTGAAGAAAGCTCAGCTAAATGAAGTGTCAGAGAATAGAAGCACAGGAGAGTACCTTAAATAAGTAGGCTATTCCCATCTTTTAAAAATGGCTGGTTTGTTTTATGAATGAATAAAATGGGAACAATGTCATCTATCCACAAAGTCCCATTCTTACGCTATAGAATTTTAATTTTGTAAAAATGCAGAAATAGTTATAACTCTCTTTCCAAATAATAGGTCTGGCTATTTTTTTTGCAGACAAACATGCTTTATGATTATATTGGATCTCAGTCATAGTAGATCATATTGCCAAGACCTACCAAAGAAAATATATGTTGAATTGTCAGAGAAGTGTAGGTACATAATGCTTGGTTATGGATAGTACTTACTATTCATGTTCTTCCTTTTGACATGGTGAACTGTTCATCTGGCATGTTTTTAAAGTATCCCCATGCCCAATCCAATAAAGCAGATAATGGAATGGAACAAAGTTCTTCAAATAACCTAAAAACACTGTGCAATTGAAGATTTCCTCTTTACCTAACAGAAACATTTATTTAAAATTAATAGTTAGGGTGAATTAATAAAAGACTTATAAAAGTTACAAGGGAGAAATCACAATTTCAGTGATATGCCAACCCAGAGATATTCTCCCTTTTGATTCTTTTTAGAATTTTATTAATAGCCTTGATTAATAGCCTTGTTTTCATGAATACTTCCTACTTGCTAGGATCTGTTTAATTAGTGATATATTCTAATATAATTTAACAACTACAAATAACAACAAATAAAAAATTTGAACAAACATTCATTTCACTTACACTTCCAAGTGAAAATATTAGAATTCTATTTTTACAATCAGTGATTACAAGATACATTAGTCTATGTACAATAGGACTTCTGAGCAATGACTTGATACCAATATTCCTTGCTTGACCCTTATAATCTTACTTTCAAAAAAGAAAAGGTATTGAAGGGAAGGAACAAAGAAATTGCAATAGCACATAGCACATTAAAAAAGATGGAGCAAGATACACTGGAAAAATGTTTCATTTCTTCCAAGTCTCAATATTTTTAATCACACAGGTACCTGTAGAACATTAATTATTGTACATTTGTTAGAGGCTATCTGAAATTTTCTAAAATTTTAGAAAACTATTTTCCCATGGTAAAACTACAACAAAGTAACTTTAGACTGTTGTATAACACAAGCCTGCATATTACAACTATTGCTCACTTAAACATCAATATGATTAAAAATATTTTATATTATTATGTTATTGTTATGGGACTATAGAACTACCAAATTATTAGAATACTAAAGCTTTTGGTCTAAACTACTGTAGATCACTTGGATGCCCTTCAAATTTCTGAAGCCAGTCATTTAAAAAAATGACAGTGGGTAGAGACATGTACTTTGACAAGAAATATAACTAATTCTTTAAAATATCACTTTTTATTTCTCTTCACAATTGCTTCTAGCTGCTCTCTTCTTATGCTATTTTTCCAGAGGAATGCTGAGATGGAGGAATAAATCCTGGATTTATATATAAAACTGTTAATGTAAAGTAATGTCATTCGAGCCCAAATGCAGACAGGTCTAAGATATTTTAAAGGCAATATATACTGTCAGCTTTTGAAAAGACACAATTTACTCATTTATAAAATTCTAAACACCATTATAGGTTAATAATAAAAGTACCTATTTCAGTTTTCAAAACATTATGATGAGGTCCAAGTAGCTTTGGGATAACACCTTCTTCAGAACCTTAAGAAGAGAAAAGAATATTAAACTAATTTTCCTAAAGAGTTCATCATGACAATAAATGGTAATATGTTGTCCTAGCATAAAACATTTTTTTTTTACTTTTAAGTCTACTGGCCACTTAACCAAGTATTATTCTACATTTCAAAAGAAGAAATTTTGGATGATCCAAGACCACAGTTCAATGGGGTCAAAATAAAGGAAATGATGTGAAGTGGGAAAATGTTTTAATGTTTGTTTTTGGGCATTGGGAAGAGTTTCAAAGTTTTTCCTAGTTTATCAGAAAATACTAGGCCTATCTTAGGAAATTTAGGAAAAGCACTGATTGGCAATAGAAGGAAGTCATGTAGAATAAGCTATGTAGGAATATATACATTTTTCAAAAATATTTTATACGATTGCTGTAAAAGAATGAAAGAATGATCTACAAGATGGTGGTGAGACTAGCAATGCTGTACAGCCTGGAGACAGTGGCCCTGACAAAAAGACAAGAGGCGGAGCTAGAGGTGGCAGAGTTGAAGATGCTGTGATTTTTGTTGGGTGTGACAAAGTTGGATGAGATTAGAAATGAGTATATTAAAGGGACAGAACAGGTGGGAAGGCTTGGCGACAAAGTGAGAGAAGCGAAACTTAGATGGTTTGGGCTTGTATTGCGGAAGGATGAAGAGTATATTGGGAAGAGGTTGCTGAGGATGGAGCTACCAGGCAGAAGGAGAAGAGGAAGGCCCAGGAGGAGGTACGTGGATGCTGTGAGAGAGGACATGCAGGAGGTCAGTGTGACTGAGGAGGATGCTGAAAACTGAGGAAGATGGAAACGGAAGATTTGCTGTGGTGACCCCTCATGGGAGCAGCCAAAAGAAGAAGATTTTTGGGTTGAAAACATACTATTCACTGAAACCAATGGAATGTGGGTATCTTCACCAGAGTGGTTCTTCTGTTTGCTGATCACTGACTCTCTCTTGATTTTTTTTCCTCCAGTCTTATTGTGGACAAAATGTGTGACAGCAGCAATGGAATCAAGATACTACCCCACACAGGACAAGGCAGCTTGTATAAAGAATGCTTTACAGGTACACATGTCATCATCTATTCTCCAATATGCTGCTGTACAGAGAAGTTGTTTTCTGGTAGAATACATTTTCATAACCTGTTTTCATTATTAAAACTAACTCCGGTATGTGAAAAATAATTTATTTTTAGTTCCTCTTGTTTTCTGAAAACAAAAAGAGGTGTCAGATTTCAAAATTGGAGAGAAATACTCTTTGGAGCAGGGGTGTCCAACCTTGGCAATTTTAAGATGTGTGGATTCAACTCCCAGAATTCCTCAGCCAGCTATAGCACAGTTGACGTCTACGCATCTTCAAGTTGCCAAGGTTGGACACCCCTGCTTTGGAGGGTGAAGCTACAAGAGCAAGTATGTTAGTGGTTAGAGTACTAGGTTAAATCAGAGAGATTCAGGTTCATCCCCTACTCATTATGAAACTCACTCGATGTAAAGATTGTGCTGCTTTACAATCAGTGTACTCATTCAAAGATAATTTGAGACTAGGGTCTTTTGCAAAAGAAATGGAAAACTGAAAACTGTTGGCTAATGCGGAGCCAACAACCATGGAAGAACGAAAGCTGGTGAGTAGACGGGTTGTTTATCATTCTTCTCTAGACAAGGAGAGGACTTGAGATCTCACATAAGTGCTCCATACAGTTGCTCCTCATGAGCAGACTGCACGTACGTTTAGAGCTCTGGGAGACAAGAGAACAGTTACCTTGTTCAAACCACAGTCCGCTCCTTCAAAGGGATACTGAGTTCACATACTTCCTTTTCTAATCATGTTTGGAGATTGCTTGTCAACTGCTTTTCAATCATTAGAAACTTTTGGATTGACACGTCTGAAAAAAATGGATGAGTTTCCTTCATTCCTTAGCAAAATCTTAAATAAAATATAAGGATTTTTTTAAAAAAAACTTTTTTAAAGTGTGATGAGAACTTTGATTTTGGAAAGTTATAAATGAACAAAGTGTCCAGATCGATTCGAAATAAGATTTTGGAATTAATTATAAGAATCCTTCCTGTGGGAAAATGCTTTTTTAAAATTCTTTTTAAAAAATATAATAGTATTCAGCCTTTGGAAGTTGGACACTAGAGGGAATTAGAAGGAACTAAGATTAAAATTAAAGGAGAAGAACATTTAAATTTATTAATACAGAATAAAGCAAAATATTTTAACCTTGGACATATTGAAGGATCTTTTTGAACATGGGTCCAGAAGCCTGATACCGTCTTCTATTTGTTTATTAAACATTTCTTGGGAATGCATGTTGGCAGCAACTATATATCCCCAGCATTACCTATCTTGCGTCAGTCTAAGTCTTTCAGGAAGAATTTACTTAATTTTTTAAAATATACTGTATAACCAAATCTTCAAAAGGCTCAATAACTTTTTTAATTTACCAGAAGCACACAACAATGTTCTCTCTCCTTCTACCTGTCTTAGAGATCAGATGACTGCGGATGGTTCTTGCTTATCTGATGAATTCCATTTTTTCTTTTCAGGCTCCATACTGGTAGACTGGTTGATTTCCAGTAGTATTGCAGCTTCCCGGCTTGAAGCAGTCACGCTGGCCTCTGTACTAATGGATGAAAATTTCATTAAACCCGTGGGAGTCCGCAGCACTGAAGCCATGCGGAATGGAGATTTGGCTGAACAATTTTTAGATGACTCTACTGCCTTGTATGCATTTGTAAGTGATGCAAATTCTGAAAGTCGAATCTCTTTTCTGCAGCTGACGTTCAAAAGCGGGCTGTGTGAATTTACTTGGTAGGCTCCAGTAGAAAAAAAGAAAATAGGCAAGCAAATGATAAAATCTTGAAAAATGGTGTGTACTTTCTAAAGCCTTCAATGCTTTTATCTTATTATTAGTTGGACTTTGCATAGGTATGAACAAACCAATCAGGTAAGACTCTGGATGTAAATATAACATGAGACACATCGCTCTGCTAACAAGGATTAACCCTTTGGGTTTTAAATTTTGTTACATTTGTAAATTTGTAAATTTCGTGATGTTTGTCAGGATCTGCCTTGGGAATAGCTTCCCATCAACTAAGCTCCCGATGGGTACCATTTTAAATTAGTAAGTTGATAAAGATAGCAACAGCAGCCAAGTCACCAGCAATGGCCAACTCTAAGTTTGCGTGCCATTCTAATTTCCCAGAATATACTATGAAAGATGCTTTGCAAATCATTAAAATGATTGATAGAAGGAGAAAGAGGAAGAAGAACAGTTAGGAGATGGAAGTTTGTAAAAGTGGATGAAAAAAAATCATGCCAGAGGGTGAAATCAGTATTTGTAAATCTTGAACTGACTCTTTAGTAAGCCGGTATTATGTTTCTGTTTTGTTTTTACTGCAGGCTGAAAGCTATAAGAAAAAAGTTAATACTAAAGAACAGCTTAATATTAACATACTTGAACTGAGTGGCAGAATTTTAAAGCAAGGCTTTTTGATAAAACAGGTAACCATCACTTCTGGATCATAATCTCAAGCTAAGCATGGGGCAATATTTTATTGGTATCTTTTAAAGCTCTTTTTGAAAGAAAATAGAAGTTTGATAAAACCCTCACAATTTAATTAATGTACAGTTAACAGATTAACTAACACAGAAGCAAGAGTCCCAATTAGCTGGTAATTAACTGCATCGCTTCCTGCTAAGCAAATGGTAGAAACAGAGAATATAGACAAGCAATCTTCCACCTGAAATACGTAACTTGATGAACTGGGATGTTATACATAGTTTTCCTCTCAGTGTAATACAGGAAATGCCACCCAGTCATTGTTGTCTTGTTTCTGCCATGGCAAAATGTTCTTTCTTCACATCAAAGTCTACATCTGAATGCATAGCCAGAGGCCTTAGGATCACATGTGGCTTCTGAAAGTTTGGGGTATAGCCCTCACAAATAACCAGACTTTATTAACAAATTATAATTTGTAACATGACAGAAGGGAAAAATTATTCAATACATGGCGGAGAGTAATCATATTTAGTGATACTTAATTTTTGTTAACTGTAATTAAATAAAATCAACTATTTTTATTGTAAATTTGATTATCATTTGGGGAACACAAAGAGTCTTGAAAATTTTAGGTATCCCTGATCTATACTTATCCAGACAACTTTGAGGACTATAATATTTCCTTACACCCTTCAGTATATTGAATATTTCTAATAATTTCATTCATTTATGGCAGCTCCTTGGTAGTGGTGAATAGCGAAATTGGTAGATCAACTGCACTCCACTGCCCCTAACTGACCTTCACCATTTTCTTGAGATCTCATGAGGTAAATGCTACACATGACCATGAGAAAAAGGTCTTGAGTGCTCGCAGCTGCCTCACAAAGGGCTAGGCCAAGTGCACATAGTCAACAGTATGAGCAAGAAGATAATGAGTTATCAGGAGAGCTCCAATGGCCATAACTTTGGAGTTCAGGCATAAGTACCATTTGTCTAACACTATCATAACTTTGAGACTCACGGTGGTGTGACTGGCTTAGGCATTGGGCTTCTCCTGCCAGAAGGTCGGTGGCTCAAGTTTGAGACTTAAATGCCGCCGCATAACAGGATGAGCTCCCATTGTCTGCCTAGCTCCTGCCAACCTAGCAGTTCAAAAGAATGTAAAAATGCAAGTAGATAAATAGGTACCACCTTCAGTGGGAAAGGTAATAGCGTCCATGTGCCTCGGCATATAGTTATGCTGGCCACATGATCATGGAAGCATCTTTGGACAAATGCTGGCTCTTTGTCTAGGAAATGGAGATGAGCACCACCCTCTCATAACTTTGTATGGTTGATGAACAAATGGTCATTAGGCAAGGACTACCTGTATCATCTCTCAACTTGTCTTCCTTCCTTTGGCTGCTTCTGCAGTGATAAAATATAGTAAACTGATAATGCAGCATTCTCATTCTCCTATTGATAATTACAAGAGATCTGATTTTGGAGAAAGAAAATTGAATTTATTTTCCAACTTTTAGGGGCACAAGAGGAAGAACTGGAAAGTCAGGCGCTTCGTCCTGAGGTCTGACCCTGCGTTCCTACACTATTATGATCCCACAAAGGTGAGACAGAGGCATTGCAATATTTGAAATTCCATACATGTGTGCCTTTGGGGAACGTCTCCTCACCCCACCCCAGGACTCTGTTGGTGGTGGGCAGGAAGAATGACTTTTGCATGGATTTTTATAAGGCTTGGAGCAAATCTCTTGAACTCTCTTCACAATGGATCCTAAATGACCCACAATACTTATAGTATATCTTGAGTAGTTTGCACTGTGCTATAATTCGCTTCTATATCAATTGTAAGTCAATATGTCAATAAGATACACACAGAATCCAGAAAACAATCTTATATAACACATTTGTTTTGGGAACAGATATACTTTGTGGCTATTGTTTTCTGTTTTTGAAAAAAGAACAAATTTAGGTTTCAGAATTGGAGAAGTTGATATATAACTGCTGAAAGTCACCCCTGCAGATAGGAGCTCTTTCCTTTTTTGTACTTTTTTTAGTCTAGTTAGAGAGTGAAAATTGATTCAGTAGAAAATCAGACTTGATATAAGGTGCCTATACCTTAGGCAGAGTTCAATATAAGATGTGTAGTAATATAAATGCTTTAAAGAAAATAAATATATGAATAAATAAGCTGTGTTTACCAGAGCCATTTGAGTGCTATGGATAGGTTTGAAACAGTTTCTGGAAATCTCTAATTCCATGTTGTTGCTTATGTTTGAGATCTGACCAAATTTATTTTAGCTCAATTATGATATATTTGAAGCCATAATAAAACTACAGGTAGCCCTCTCGCTTAACAATTGTCCTGTTTAGCGACTGTTTGAAGTTACACTGGTGCTGAAAAGTAACTTTACAACTGGTCCTTGTAGTAATCACAGCATTCCCATGGTGACATGTACACTTCACAATCAGCTTCTGAAAGTGGAGTCAATAGAGGAGCCGGCAGTAAAATCACAAGTTGTGATCATGTGTTATCTTACTTAATGACTATGGGTGATTTGTTTAATGAGCATTGCAGAAGTGAGGTCATGATGTCTTGCTTAATGCTCATCTTGCTTAGGGACAGAACTGTTGATCCCAATTTGGTTGTTAAGTGAGGTCTATCTCTGTGAAGCTGGTGGACAGACCGCCTTGCAAGAAGATTTCTGACCATCCCTTGGCCCTAAAAGGTCTTTCAGAGAGAAAAGAAGACTGAGTTCTGTAGGCCCACACACGCACACACGCACACCCTCACAGGCACTACCCCAAGATTTTGCATATGATAAAATCATTATAGCACATATCAAGACTGGAGTAAGATGGGAACCGGAATCTAAGGGATTTTTAACATTTCCTTTTGCACAGGTGGTAAGAATTTTTCTTTTTCCAGGACCACAGTGACAATAAGGTCATGGCTGTGTTTCTTTGCTATTTGTTCTTAATTTTGGGAGTCAGCAGAAGAGACGTTGATGCCACGCTGTCTTCAAACTCCTTTTTAAAGGAATGAAAAAATAGAATTTATTAGCAGTATAGAAGTGCCATCAGGCAATGTAAAGTGTTTGTGAAAGCATCGTTTAATCTCCATGTTGTTGAAACCTTTTAATCAAGTGCAGAGATTTTACTTAAGGCACCGTGTGTCACGCAAACCTAAAGCAGCTGCCATTTTCAGCTTCTTCTGAGACATCACTTTTTTTCAGTTTAAGTTTCTGCAAGTTGACATTGGCAACCACTTTAAGATTTCATTTATCACATGTGGCAGAGTTTAGATGACAGTGTCCACATGCCCACCAACTTCCATGGCTTAGCATGTCACGCAAACATAGCTACTTTTGCACTGTCTTGCACAGCATCTCCTTAAACAGAGACAAGCTCAAGTGATTCAGGCTTTTCTTGCTAATGCAAAATTTGATGGAGGAAATGCAACATTCAGATCATTCGCATTATTCACAATGGACCACTTTTTTCTCCTGCAGGAAGATAACAAACCAGTTGGGGGATTTTCTCTTCGTGGTTGTCTGGTCTCAGCATTGGAAGACAATGGAGTCCCAACAGGCAAGTTATTACCTTTCTTTTATTAAAGAATAAATTTATTTTTAATTATCCATTCTTACTATGAGGGGCCTTTTGATAGATTCTTTTTTTTTTTGTATATTGATTGGTAAGGGTTAGAGTGATCCTTCATTATTTGCAGGAGCATCAAAATAATCAGGCAGGCCCGTGTTACCTCCATCCCCATTATGCTGGCTTGACTCATCTCGAAGCCATGAGTTTAGAGATGAATCTATCCTATCCCACTGTTTTCTGTACTGCAAAATACAGGGCATCACAAAACCCAGGAGAGCAAATAGGATCAGGATTTTGCCTGTAGCTCTTTTTATCACTCAGCAAGACCTATTTCTACAAAGGAATGCTTCTGATGAAGAGCTCTGAGAGCACATCTGACGCATCAGGTTGCCTGCTAGAGGCAGTTCTTAATGATGGAAGAAGTGCGGAGTTTTATAAAATATTGAGGCGCCACACCCTGACTGCCTCCAGTTTTAGCCTTATTATGCATGAGCAAATGCACACCCTTCTCAGAGCTGTAGCAAACGAAGTTCTCCAAAAGATAAAAGGCCAGCCTCTCTCTCTCCCTCTCTTTTACTCAAACACCACCATGGTGGCTTTGGGAAGGGCAATCACACAGCAGAAATGGCTGTAGTTTCTCTTCAGAAATGAAGCATTTAAACAAGTTTCCCCCCAGTGGAATACAGTAGTCAAAGACTCAGAAAAGGAACACTATTTAGTTGTTCAGACTGGTCCTTGGTCTCACTCCTGAAAGCGTTTTTAAGCAAAGTTCGTGTCAATGCAGTGCAGAAAAGCAGGTTCCGTGATCTTCTGCAGTTTCTCTTTCTGAGAGTTTGCTGGGACTGCAACAGATTCTCTCTCTCTCTCTGACTTTGAGTCGGTGTTTGAATCCCGGCAACTGCTTGGACTAGTCCCTGAAGTTTTCTTGGCAAGATTTTCAGAAGTGGTGTGCCATTGCCTCCTTTCTAGGGCTCAGAGAGAGTGACTGGCTTTGCACCTCAGGCAGGACTAGAACTCACAGTCCCCCAGTTTCTAGCCTGATAACCGATAAACCAAATTCTCTCTTTATGTCCTACTAAATGACTGCTCCTTTGTTTTTTCTTTTACAGGAGTGAAGGGAAACGTGCAGGGCAACCTCTTCAAAATTATCACAAAGAATGACATCCACTACTACATACAGGCGAGTTCCAAGACAGAAAGGGCTCACTGGATTGAGGCAATCAAGCCGCTAACATAGGTTTGTATCACAGTGCATTTATGGGACAGTGACAAAATTCATACTGTATCTGGGACATATGAAAGAGCTGCTTTTTGAGATGGCTGGGCGAGTTGTTTTTAATCTGGCATGAAGTTTGTACCTGGCAGATGTACTGAATTTAGGCTTTTCCTCCAAAGCAGAAAAGCATGTTATAATACATCTACTTCATCAGAAGATTTGCTAATTCTGACAACTTGTGTCTTTTTTTAAAATATGGCCTGATTATGACATGTTGATCGCCTGGCACCATTCTGCAGTTCAGAATATGCTTTCCAGTCCCTCCATCTGAAATAGAACTAAATTAGCTGATGTGGAGAAATTAACAAACCCAATATTCTGGAACCAAATCTGGCCTTTTCAAAAAGATTTGACCCCTTAATAAGAACCTACAGTTTGCATTATACGTCTTCAGATGACTCTACACATGCAGGACCCCTTTCCTCCTAGTTGAAGCTTCAGGGATTACAATATTATTCAGGAAGGTGTTGGAGACTAATCCTGTTGTTATGACACAAGGCGGCTTCATATTTACATAATGAAGACAGAGGGGAATTCACCATGTTAATATCATCGTGGATTTCTAACTCATAGTGCCCTAGATTTCCTGAGAGAACAAAGGTTGCTTCTTGCCTCCTTTTTGTATCCAGTCCCAGCATGACTTTTGATCAATTATGTTGCCCGTCTAACTTGCCTTACAGGATTCCTGTAATGCTACAAGGCAAGATCAAATGAACAGCTGCAGAGCGCTTACACCGAGTTCTTTGCCGAAGGGAAGTCCCTATGCAATATACTCGGATGGCATATGAGAGAAATTTCAATATGCAGAAATGCTGCACCTACAGTGTGGCCCACTGGCTGCTGTTCTCATAGGGTGGAAGTGGAAGAAGAAAAATGTCTTAAGATATAATGCATATTTATAATCTGAGCCTAAGTCATGGAAAATATTTAGAATCGGTGTTAGAAAGATCACGTACATTTTTACCATCATAGCACTGTAATGGGGGGCTCCGGATGCTGCCATGTTTGATTCACCCCATTCCATCTCCATAAATTGTACATGATCCTGCCTGAGTGTAAATGCTAAGTAGTAATCTAGATGTTCATATTTTTTTTAAAAAAAATAAAGCAGTTGGACACACCCACCAGACCGTAAGCAACTCAGGCTTAAACTTGAGCTGAAAGTGATAAGACCGTGCCAGGCTGGTTTTTCCTGTCCGGGGAACCTCTTTGGATATTAAGAAGAGCTCTTGGGATAACCCACATGCTCTGGATGATTTGCAGCTGCTGAGGACAGATGAGACAGGAATCCTTCTGAATTGGGTGCCTGCAATTCG
>JANHZU010005146.1:56286-79079 GCA_032468055.1 Acrochordus granulatus | reverse complement strand
AGTCTTAAGACATGTGTATCTGCATACGTGTGTATGATAATGTGTATACAGAAGAGACCTTACCTTAAATGAGTCCTCTGCTGTAAATGGGAAGTAGGGAATTGTCTTTTCCTCCTTACCCCATTTTTCAGCAATTTGCGAATTCCGGATAATGGATTTCTCACTAAAACTGACTACAAGTAATAATCCAATATCCCTGGTTGTGTGGTCATCCTTGGGGTCACAAAGCAAAGCCACTGAAAAACTATAAGAAAGTAATATGTTTTTAGCAGATTTTAGCAAGATAACAGCATATGATTTATAATGAGCTTATTCTTTCTTTTTTTTGCTTTCTCTTTCTTCTTCATAATATTTTATGCCATCCATATCTCCTGACAGTAAGGGGGGTACAAAAGCATAAAAACAACTTGGATAATTAAATATTGTAATCAGACAAAATAACCCCTCAAATATAAACATCTATAAAAGAAGCAGCAGCATTTTCCTAACCATTAAATTTTGAAATCCAATTCTAAAAATTTTTTCCAGCCATTTACACAGTCATTTATTTCCACAATCAGTAGCAAATATTTCCACAATAACGACCAATGACTGAAAAATTACAATTCTCCTAATTACAATTACAATTCTCATTACAAATTACAATTCTCCTAATTCAGCCTTGTTATTATAATACTATAAGTAAATAAAACAGCCAAAAATGACAACAAAATCCTTCAAGGATGCTTCCAGATCTCTTAGCAATACTAATCAAAACTGTTCAGTTATTTTTACTCCTTTTAACTTTTGTGAGAGTATGGAAAGAAAATATACGGAAGAAATGGGAAAAAAATCAAGAAATTGGAAATAAAGAGGGATGTAGAAATAGAAAATATGGCAACATTGTTTGGATACTTGCAACATTTCCATATGATTCTATAAATTAGGCAAAATACAAATTGCACAATAAAATTGAACAGTTTGAAAGACATGGGATGGTGATATAATTTTGTGTTTGATATCAATCTGATTATTGATATAATAAAAGCAGAACATTCCTTCATTATTAAAAAATCAATTGATATGTTATACGCAGCAGAAATATACCATTCCCAAAAGTGTAGCTGTGGGTTAGCAGATTTTGGCTACAAAAATCCAGACAATCCCTAGAAGACAGCAAAGTTTTCTCAAATATTCTAAATCTTTGCTGCTCTCTAATAAGGAGCTGCATTCTTGCAGTCCCAATGTGATAATGTAGTCATGTTCTGTTAGTCTGCTGCAGAAAAAGCAACAGGATCCACAGGATCCTAAGACTCGCATTAGGAAAATACATTATTCTAATGTATTTTAACATAATTACTAGCTTCCTAGTTTGTGTAGCAGTTAAACTGCTGGACAAGAAACCAGGAGACTGTGATTTCTAGTCCTTCCTTAGGAACAGAAACCAGCTGGATGATTTTGGGCTGGTCACACTTTCTTTCAGTCCAACACACCTCACAGGACTGTTGTGGGAAAAACAGAAGGAGCTTTGTATATATTGCCTTAAATTGTACAAATACAGATAGAATATAAATCAAACAACATTCAAGATGTATCTGGAATTTCGATGACATGTACAGTATATGGTTTGAGGAAGGCAACATAAATAAAATATGAGGTTAGAGGAAATGAAATGCAGAAAAAAAATAGATGCTTGCAATTATATTAACAGACATCATGCACAAAACTATGGGTGGCCTAGGTGTTTTGCCATTGTTAAGCTTATTAACCATTTTAAAAAATGTAATTCTAATTAAAGCAAAATATGACAAAGTGATCCTTCTGGCTTTTAAAAGGCCTTAAAGACATGTTTTTTGTCACCAGGCTTGGGGATCTGGATGCGTGCAATGGGTGTGTTGATTTGGTTGATTTGTTATGGGTTGTCTTGTCTCTACCTTGGTTGATGATTATGTTTGTGTTGTTTTTAATTGTTATACATTTTTATGATGTTTTAACTGTTATGAGCCACATGGAATCATTAATTTGAAAATGATATAAATTTATGTAAATATAAATTGATTTATTGAATGATGAATGAAAATTGTATTTTCTTGAGATAAAGCAAACGAGGCAGAATTCAGAAGATGAGAAAAATCAAAAGGTGGAAAATGTATAACACACATATATAAAATTCACATATACATGTGTCTGATGGAATCCAAGATGCCTTTTCCAAATGACCTCATTGTCCCCCAATGTTTGGAAATTTCTGATCTAATACAGTCCTCTGCTTAATTCAGTATTTACAACTCAGAATGTATCTTTTTTTCCCACTAGCAAATTCAGTAGTCTCAGTTTGGAAGTTACATTGTCAAAGCATTGTTTGAAATAAAATGCTTAAGTATGTTTTACAAAGACATACTACACAGGAATAATACATGTCTTTTTATTTCACATTTTATGTTCTCAAAGAAAAGGGAAGAATCTTTTTACCATAGAATCCAACAGTCTGTCTACTTCTCTTGTCTCTCAAACAATGTATTAAGGCACTTTAACTACAGCTCAAATACTGACATACTTATGAACCTACCTTTTCGGACTAGGATGAATCATGCCTATGATAGTGATTTTCATAGTTGGCCTCAATCCACCCTTAATTTCACCGACATATTTCTCTACCTGAATATAGTGAAAAAACATTCTAAACATATTACTAAAGATGGCATATATAACATTAGAGAAAAATTACTAGGATTCTGAGCATTTTGACAATAGCACTAATTGTCAACAAAAATGTTTAACTCCTTTTTGCTAGACTTATTCAAGTGGAGGTTAAAAAGTCATCCAACAAGGGAAGCTTGAATTTGGATTCCTGTATGGAGCACCAGGTTGAACTTGATGTCCAACTCTAGGATTCTATGGTATACAATGACATGCAAAATGATGCAATAATTACAGTCATGTTCATTATTAATCTATAAGCCTATCTACTGCATGCAATGATTATTCTTCTAACTGTAAATGTTTTTCAAGCTCTGCCTGTTTTTCTGAAAAGCCACAGCAGTAAAGAGAAAAATTGAAGAATTCTGTAAAATGGATTTAATTGAAATCTACTTTAAGTAAACTCAACACTATGTTTCTCATCACACAGTAGAATCCTTCTTTTTTATTAAGTTGCTTTGCTGGAATATAGAGGAACATAAGTGATCTAGACGGTAGGACACAGCCCTGGAAAAATTCAGCAATACTGCATTTTATATATAGGATTTCACTTCAGATTTGGGACAATCAAGATTATAATCTTCTCTCCATCTTCTGTTCAACATGTTTATTATTGTATAAATTATATTGCATATTTTATTTATTTGTATTCCAGCCCTATTATTTGTATAAATAACTCAAGGTGTTGAACATATTTAATACACCTTCCTCATCCTTTATTCCCCACAAGAGCAACCCTGAGAGGTGCATTGGGCTTAGAAAGAGTGACTGGCCCAAGGTCACCCAGCTGGCTTTCATGGCAAAGGTGGGATTAGAGTTTACAACCTCCCACATGCTAGTCTGTTACCCTAGCCATCAGACCAAATTGGCTTTCTTGTTCAGCAATGGAAAAATACTAATCACAATTGGAAATATACTTTCTAAGCCTTTTGCATAAATAAATGCCAGGGTGTGTCTACTCTACTGACTCTCTGCCTATAGAAGTGCAAATTATTCATAAATATTTTGAATTATTCTGGATATTAAACCTCACATGCATGAGAAACTCTACTTTAGCCCAATACTTTGCAAAATTTATAGTTCTGAATATTTATCATAACAGAGCACATTTTGTGATTCTCCCTGCCTACATTAAAACCTAATTAATCCCACAAGTGAACAATACTTCAGACTATTCAAATATTCCTGATTCTTAACTTTGTCAGCCTTTTCCATAAAATAATTATCCCAATAAGCAATGTTAATAAATTTCAATTTTAAAACACAAGATAATTAATGCAAGGACTCTATAGCAGTCTTTCTCTGGTTAGTTTCAAGTTTATGACAAAGAAAATAAACTTTTTGTGCACCCTTCTTCAAAACAAATTTATTCAGAAATGGGGGGATGTTTACTTACATTTGTGCACCTGTCATTTTCTGTCATTTTTTGGTTTGCTATGTTCCTTAGAAACAGTCCAAAAACTTTGGTTCTTGTTCCTGTATATCCTTATGACAAACAAAAAGGATAAAATAGAGGATGTCATGGGGAGCATAATCTCTAGCAAACACCAGCTAGACCCCACCCGTGTATATAGCTGAGTCATGTCAGTATCCTCAGAAGACAACAGAACAGTAAGAAGGAAGCCCAGTTGCCTTGCCTTTTTCCCCAAGAATCAATAAAAGGTAGTTTCTGCATAATTCCAACCATACGCAGTCCCAGCCAAGGAAAAATATCTTGAGAAGATCAAGTAAAGCAATATTTAGAGACTATTGGGCTACATAAGTGAAATATTTTGGTGGCCTGGATTCAGAGACATTTATGTTTCTAACAAAGGTCCCTTCTCTTCTGGGCAAAATAAGTAGGAAATTCAAAGATGTTCCAATGTTATTATGCACCTAATTTTCAGAGATAGCAACTTCATGGATTTAAAAGGGTGAACAACTTTAAATAATGCCACTGAAATGTTTTGGTAAAGAAATAATGGGTATTTTTATAGAATGTACAGTGCAAAATGTTAATGTTTTTGAAACTAAACTATTACAGAATTTTGGAGCAAACTGAACGATCTTAGGGTAGATCCTGCACTGTTTTGCCCATCGCCAACAGAGGCCACTTCCACTTCCTGCATGAGGAAGGAATGCCGTTCTCCTCTTCCCACTGCAGCCTATTGTAAATGCTAAAGTTTTTAGCTTTGGTTCAAAACTCCTCTTTTTTGGCCCAAGCTGTATTAACCCTTTCAGCACTGTGTGCTGTTCTGGGAACAGCCTCATATTGGCTGCAGTGCCAGGCAATTCCATTTTCCTGTGCATCCATTTGCTCTGGGAAATGTTCTTTGCTGGTCAGCAGTGCCCACTGAGAGATTAAAGGCTGAATGAAACATGAATTTCTAGGGTTGAAGACTGAGAAACCAACACAAGATATTATGTTATGGCTATGTTCCTACCTGACATATGACAGATTGCTTATACTAATTTTTCATATGCATAAATAGCTTGTAGCTTATGTCTGGGCTGACACTTGCAAGTGAAACACCTGTGTCGCTACATAAACAGCAAGAATCTTCCCTAGTGCTTGTGTTACTGGGAAACACATAGCCATGTCTAGTACAATTTTTAAATCACCAGGTGACTTTGTTTCATTGCTTTGATGAACTGGTGCTCTGACATGGGGCACTTTGTTGCAACTCATCATAGTAAGTTTGGGAAGAAATCTTGTTGACCTAACAAAACCCTAAAAAAATAGTTAAATAAATAAGAAATGGAGGATGGGAAGCAGTTGAATTACTATCACAATTTGCTGACTTGGAGCCTGCTTTGCTCTGTAAGCCAAAGCAATTCTAGCTGCCTAAAATCGCCCCAGACAGTGAGATGGGCAGTGTATCCATTTAATCAATAAAATAGCCTTCACTCGTTATCTGTTTCTCGGTGTTTGGTCACAGCTGGAGGAGCGTTAGAAGCAATCATTCAAAAGCAACTGTAACTCAAACGAGTACACTTATTCCTGAGCAAACGATGAGCATCTGGCCAGGCTGCCATTCTCAAAGGTGGAAGCCGAGGAGGAACGGACGGGGCAGCAGGGCCAAGCAGGCGAGCGTCGCTCAGGAAGACGAGGACCAAGTTTACGGGGAGCCTCGGTGCACCGCCGAAAGGAGAAAGGCTGAGAGGAGGATTCTACAGTACACTGTATTATGCATAGACTGATTTGAAACAAAAGGGTGCTCCGAAGGACCTTCTGCGTGCTCCCAGCGTGCCGGGCGTCCTCAGTCGGAAGGGGAAGGGCCGACCCGCCGTCTCGCTTTCGAAACGCCTCTGAGACTTGCTCGGAGCGCCTCGGAAGGCTTCGGCGCTTGAAGGGCGCCTCCCGCGGGTGGGAGACCGGGCTCGGGAATAAATATTAATAAAAAACACTCCGGAACAGGAGGGCAGCAAACCGCTTCTACGTGTTGCCGAGAAAACTCCTGGGACTCGTCCGTGTTCACACGAACTCTCAAGCTGGATCGGAGACAGCGGGATGATTATTTATAATTCGCCTTTTTAAACCATCCATCTCCGTCCCTCACTGCCTTTGCTCCCGCTCTAAGGACTCAGAGAAGCCCTTTCTCTGCTTCCCCGCCTTTTTTCGTAAAAAGAGGCTGACGGGAGGAAGAAGCGAGCGCCACTGTCCGCCTGGGAGGCGTTAGGGCGTCCAGATGCGCACTGCACAAACCCGGACGGCCGCTGAACGCAGAGGCGACCAGCATTCGGCCAACGGAACTCGGGCCAGCCGTAACGTCCAGCCTCTTTGCGCAGCCGCACTCGCGCTCCGCGCCCTCCGCGTGGCGAGGCGGAACTGGGAGAAGGAAAGTCCGGAGAGGCCCGGTCAAGGAAGAGCGTCAAGTTTTGCTTCGCCTGCCCGGATTTGTTGCCCTTTGAAGCAATGGCGTATTTCCCTTCCACTCTACCCGTGACGTCACTGACCTGTTAGATCACCTGATACGTTGTTCAAGATGGCTGCGGCCATCATGGTTGATGGCACCTGGAAGGACGGGTTGCTCAGAAAACAGTGAAGCTGTTTCTTTTTTTTTTCAGGTGAGTCAAGCTGGAGGCAAGAGCTGCAGCCTCTTTTACAAGGCAGAGGACTGAGGGAACACGGGGACCGCGAGAGGTCAGATTCCGAGGAGGAACCAGAGACTCTCGTGTCTGGGAAAGTTTTGCGGAGGCTGCTCTCGTCGAAGGAGCAATCCCGAACGGACAGACCTTCCCCTGTCATTGCCTGGGTTTGCTGATGCAGACTGTGGCCTGGCTTCAAAAGGTTTTCGAGGCGGTCAGCCGCCGGTTGCCTAACGTCAAGACTGTACAGTGCAGTCAGTATTCCTCCCTTGGCTAAGCGTAGGACCATCTGATCTGTCTTGAGGAACTCTGGACGACTGCTAGATGGAGACCAAGAGCTAGAGGATGTAACTCTTGTCCGCGGGGGCTAACCAGTCTGCTGAAGTTAGAGGCCTTATTTCAGAATGAATAAACTCAGGTAGTGGTACCTGTTGAAGAAGTGGAAATCCTGCGGATATATTTAGAAGTTAGGAAGGATTGGTGCTTATTATTTCTACTGATTTACTGGGGGCTTCTGCTTATTATTTCTCTTTGTTGCAAAAATATTGTTGCAAATGTTGTTTGTACGCAATTTCCCACAGAATTAAGTAAATCCTTTTTAGTGATGCTCTTAATGCACACACAAAGTTAGTCTGTAATCCTATACTCGTGTACTTGGAAACCTATTGAATACAATTTTTTTCTGAAAACATGGAAAAAGCTTGGGTTGTTTCACTGTCATGGAAGAACAGCTGTCTCCACAGCTTGCCACGTTCCCTGCTTTTCCTGTGAACATCAGTTGCATGGGTTGTGAACAATGCCGAGTGAGATCAAGAACAGGAGCCCAAAAATATATACATTCTTACAATAATTTCAAAAGAAATTGGTAAAATAAAACTTCTTTATTATAAAAATTAAATCCATGTCTTTAGCTGTCATTGGGCAACAATGGAATGGAAGGATATTCTGTTGCATGAAGCTCAGCTAAAAGGAAGGGAATGGTGAATTTGGAATTTTAAGTCAGAAATAGAAAGAATGCAGGTACTTCAGTTGTCTGGCTGGCTAAAGTTTTGAGAAAACTTAAAGTTCTTCGACTAAACCTTTTCCAAAATCTTTTCATTTTAGGAAATACCTTATAAACAACCACTTTAGTAAAATATCAAAGAAAGAACTGATGAATCAAGGTTTTTGCCTTCTGAAGCAAGAAGATGTATCCATTTGGTAGGGAGGAAGCTGTATCCCTAGAACGACTCTTCTGGTTCTTCTCTGAATGTGTGCAAAGGGGAGACTGGGAACTTGCACAGGCCTGTGTCCCTCAGTTACACGAGTGGGAAGGTGATGGCTGTGAAAAGGTTGAAAGAATTCTTCATGCCCTGATAACCTGCCCTTCCCATTTGAGGTAAGTTATATTTTATTACCAATAGGTGAAAGTGGCGTGAAAAACGGGTTTTTATAATTTATAATATGTAACAATGCAATCTAATGTGGATATGAAGTAATTCTTAATTATTTTCAATGTGATTGCTTACCTTGCAGGTAGATGTATAATGGATTGAAGCCTTAAATTGTTTTTCATGGTGTTCCATGTGTGTTGAGTTCCACAATCAATGCACATACTGACTACAATGTACCCTGTTATATTTAGAGAGTATAATCCTCAGTTGTTGTTGTTCAGTCGCGCAGTAGTGTCTGACTCTTCGTAGTTCTGACTGCATTACGCCAGGCCCCCCTGTCTTGCACTGCCTCCCGGAGTCTTCCCAAGACCACACCCATCACACTGACTATGCTATCTATCCATCTCATCCTCTGCCATGCCCTTCTCCTCTTCCCTTCAAATCACCCTGGCCGTATCAAAATATGCTTTCCGGTGCCTGCATGTGGGAAGGGATATGCCTCCTGCATGCCACTCCCGTTCTGATTTTTGCAGCCACCTGCAAAACCGCTCCTCTGCTTATACAGGTAGTCCTTGACTTACGACTGGCTGCCTAGCCACTTTACGAAGTGACAACAGACCCCGAAAACGGGGGCTCAGTTACGGTTGTAAGTTAAAGATTCCCTTGGTGTAAAAATGCATACTTGGTGCAAGTGGTGCAGCCGAAAATGTCTTTGTAAATGTATAGTCTGCCCGTCTCATAGGCCTGACTTTGGGTTAGATATCAAGGAAAGTAACGTGCACTAGGTCACAAAAGTATCGACCATTTTTGCTGCTTTTTTTCCCCCCGGCCATGCATGTTTAATTTATAATTTCAAGCAACCCGTCATTTGGATTTCAGCCCAGAACACGTGTACTTACAAACGTGCATAAACTTTCACGTCCTTGAAAACACTTGTAGTGTCACTGCAAGCATTACGTGCACATTTGTCTCAAATGCATTAAATGACCAAGGAGACATCACAATTCCTTGCCTTATTCCATGCAAGGCACTGCGCCCTTTCTTGGCAATATTCTTACCCACACTCTTTGTGCATCCAGCAACCGATGTGCACACCCTGTAATTGTGCAAAACACTCCATAAATGAAGCCTGTTATGGGGTCCTTGAGCTTGATTGTTTTTCCGCAGATGTTTCATGATCACACCAGGTAACATCATTAGCACTGAGGATGCTACCTGATTTGGTAAAGAAACATCTGCCGAAAAATAGTCAAGCTCAGAGCGCACTAAGGACCCCACAATTCAAATATTTTCTCTAGAAATAGAGATATTTTCTATCGAAGCCCATGAACGTTAGAATACAGACAGTCCTTAATCTACAACCATTTGCTTAATGACCGCTTGAGGTTACACCCCTGAAACTAGGACTTACAACTTGGATTCAAAATCCTGACAACTGCACCCCCACACGCACAATCATGTGATCACATTTTGGGCACTCGCGAACTGGCCTGCGGTTACGATTACCCCGTAATTACCCCGTAATCACGTGACCACAATTTACAGTGGTTTTGCCAGAAACCACTTCCAGTATCTGGCAGAAACGGCCCCATGACAAACAATGGTTTCACTTAACAACCACAGCGTTTTGCTTAACAACCACTTCAGAAAAGGTGGCGGAATCACGTATGGCCGTGTGCCGACCCACTTTACAGCTGTCACAACTTACCACCACCATTGGGAGCAGGATTCCTGTTGCTAAGAAAGATGATGATTTAAGTGCGTCACGCCCAGTTTTATTACTTTTTTGCCGTGGTTGTCGAGTGAATCATTGCAGTTGTTAAATGAGTCACGCAGTCTTTATGTGAATCGGGCTTCCCCTATTGACTTTGCTTGTCAGAAGTTGGCTGGGAAGATCACAAATGGCGATCGCGTGACCCCAGGACGCTGCAAGCGTTATAAATATATCCCGGTTGCCAAGTGCCCAAATTTTGATCACGTGGCCACGCTGCAACAGTCGTAGATACGAGGGCTGGTTGTAGGTCACTTTTCCCCAGCGCCGTTGTGACTTTGAATGGTCACTGAACGAATGGTCACAAGTCGAGGACTATCTGATGAGTGTTTGTCTCGGTTTCCCTCCTCGACATCACTCTCGTACCTTATCATCTCTTCCGACGCCAGTGTTTAGAAATTTCCTTTCCAGCATTCCCTCACTTGAGCTTCATCCCAAACCCTTTCATCCTTCTTCTCTCTTTCGCGTGTTTCAGTTCTGCTCGTCCACATTCAGAAGAACTTTTTTTATTTCCCACCCGCTACATTTTCTCCGTTGCTTCCTCTTAATGGTTCTCTTTTAACTGTATTCTCTCACTCCGCGCACACCCCAGTGTCAGTGTCTCTCGTCAAGTACAGCAGGTGGACCTTACTGCGGTCTCTGGCCAGCGTTGTGTGCACGCAATGCGCACATTAAACCTCAACTTCAGCATCACTCATAAAAATTACAGCGAAGGAGGAATTAGGGTGCTTGCAAAGGGAAAAGGCGGGGGGCGTCTTCATGCAGTTCTCCATGGATTGTTCTTTTTTTTGTTTCTTTTGTAGCATGTTTGCCTTCTACGACGAAAACGAGACGGTGAAGGACATGACATCTCAGCCGGTGAGTGAGGACAGACAGGCGAGGTGAAAATGCGCGGCTGTTGGTTCCTTGCAGGGGTTCCCAAGCTCTTTCCTCGGCGACTCGGAACCTCTTACCAGAAAGTCCTTACTTAAATGTCCCTGCTGTGACTGGGCAGCGGGTTGTGCGCGTGGTCACCCGGAGAAAACCACGTTTGCCCCAAGTTTGGATGCTTCGGAAGCTCCACTTAGCGTAAGGAGCTCCAACACCGAAATGACATGAATGAACAAATGAAAACAAGACAGTGGCCCTTCGGGGAAGGTGCGCTCGCGGCAGAGACGTCCAAGGAAGAGCTGGATTCGGTCTGCGCTTTCCAAGGGAGCCGCACTTCATGCTTTGGAGAAGGAAGCGCAAAGCCCGATCCAGCTCAGCCGGACGGGATTAAATCGAAGCGGAAATGACCAAAGAGCTGAACAAACATGAAGCTCAACTCCAGGTCGCCCCCTTTTCAGAATAGCCAACAGTAAATGTTGTGTGAACGAGGAGGAGGCCGGTCTCTCGGCATTCTTCATTCCTTCATTTCAAAGCTCTCTTTCACAAAATGCCCTTTGATTTGAATTATTTTATTTTCACTGATGCTGTCGTTACCACTGCTTTCCAAGCGCTCCAGGAAGAGCTTTCTTACCTCCCGTTTTTCTCAGACGGGACTGGCCCTAGGTCACCGAGTGAGCTGTCGTAGCTGTAAAGGGGGAACGGGTCCCGGGTCTCCAGAATCTAGTCCCCCCCCAAAAAAAATCCCAAATGTTTCAACAGTGAGAAACAAAGCCTCTGTACGGGTAGTCCTCGACTTACGGCTAGAATCGGGATTTGAATTTCTGTTGCTAGCTGATACACGAGCCGGGCCCAGTTTTATGATCTTTTTGCCATGGTTGTTAAGTGAATCACTGCACTTGTTGGATGAATCACGCAGTCATTAAGCAAATCTGGCTTGGCCGTTGATTTTGCTTGTGGGAAGTGAATATTTCGGGACTGATAAGAGGGTTCGATGACCGACTTGCCTTTTTTCTCAAGGGACCCTGGCGCGTTTCTCAGTTTGATCACTAGGCTCTTGCTGAGTGAAATATGGGAAGGGTTCGGGCGATGGGGGTGCCTGGGAGCCCAAGTTCAGCAACTGAGTCAGCAAACGAGATGCCGGTCAGGAGGTACTTGCAGTCAAAATTCAAAGCAGGTGCAAGTGACAGCTGGAGGGGCAGGAAGAGAAGTGGGGGAAAGTGACAGAGAGCGCACTTGCAGTGTGGGGTACGATGGGTGGTCAAATGAGATGCTTGCAGCAAAGTTGTTTCAAAATGCGGCAGCGCTGGTTCCCCGTTTCGTCATTGAAGGGAGAGCCAGAAGGAACCCAAGCAAAGGGTCAGCGTTTTTGGCTTCTTAGTCTAGTGCCTCTTTAAGCTGTATGGACTTCGACTCCCAGAATTCCCCAGGCAGCACTGCCGGCTGGGGGATTCTGGGGACCGAAGTCCACACATTTTCAAAGTTGCTGAGCTTGAGAAATGGTACCGAAACCAGTGTTTCTCAACCTCAGCCTCCTTGAGCTGTATGGACTTTGACTCCCAGAGTTCCCCAGGCGGCCACGTTGGCCGGGGCATTCTGGGTGCCCATCCATCTTAAGTGTCGCTGAGGTCGCGAAACACTGGCCTGTCAACTTCGCAGCGCTCCGAACGTGGCCCCTCCAGTTGACCTCTTGGTTTCTGTTGGTCCTTTCCCAGGTCTATCTCCTAGACACGTTTGGCTTGAAGACTCTGGACGCGCGGGGTGACCTCGTGTTCTGCAAAATGGCCAACGTTTCTCACACGAACTGGCACTCCAACCGCATGGTCTACGACACGTGCATCGCCAAGTGGCTGACATAGCCGGCAAGGCCTGGGAAAAATCCACTGGAGGAAGAGGAGGAAGAGAGCGTCCTAAACCTGGGCTGTGTCTCCTGACTTCGACTCGGCACTTCTCCTCCCACGGCGAAAACATGAGCCTGCCTGTAACTTTTTAGGAGGTTCCTCTTTCACAGCAGAAGACACTTTTTCCCCCCGCAAGACTCTTCGGTGGAAGCGAGTAAGGTCGCGCGCTCTGAGATGCTGCGCGGGAGGCCGCCGCCGGCCTGGACCCTTTGCCTCTCGTTGTGGCTGAGCTACAAGACGAAACAGAAAAAGAATGTGGCACGGAGACCGCAAATGTATTTTGCAGTTGCCCGTGATCAGATAGACTCAGAAGTCGCGTTTTCTGGTCCAAGACTATGGCAGGAACTGGGGAAACTGGAGGCATTAACTCTTCCCAGTTCCAACTCTGGTGTTTCGTGTCATTTTACCCCCAGTTTGGAAATGTTTTGAGTTGCGCGTATTCTGTTTTTCACATTACGACCGTACGACAGCTTTCCTAGGACCGTGTTTACCAGAGTTTGTGAAAACAAATTAGGGGGTGGGGGAAACAGAAAACCCTTACCATTTATTCCCTCGGTCAATTTGAGTTTTCTGCTCCAGTTATCGCTTCGACCGTTGACCGGAGGAGAAGGAAAAAGTGAGCGTGTCGACGTTGATCCAGATTCCGGTTCTGCTCGGGAGAACGCCAGGGGGATGCCGGGAAAGCGAACAGCTCAGTGTCCCAGTGGGAAGCGAATTTTCCCGTTTTCTTTACGTCACCCGAGCTGGAAGGTTCCCTGCCTCCGGTGATACAGCACATCAGAATCGATGTTACGTGTGATTAATTGACTCCGGAGAGCAAAATGCACCCGTGTGTATTTCCTCTCTCCTTCGAAGCACAACCTCAGGATGGCAATAGGAAGCCAGTTTAGGCAAAGATGTTTCTAACTTTTTCTCGCTTCTGTTTTTTAAAATACGTCTATTTAAGAGTCTGACTAGCCGTTTTTTAGGAGATCCGAACTTCCGATCAGGCGAAGTCCCGGCTGTATGAGCCGAAGCCGAGACATTGATACAAGATACAGTTAGACATTGACGTGGACTCGGGTTGAACGCTTCACATCAGACCAGCTGTGGAAGAGGAAGTGGGTTACATTTAAGCCGAGATTCCAAGGGGGTGCTTCTCGTTAGGAATGAGAGGTGTGAGGTATCTTTCACCCCCCACGTGTTTCTGCACTACAAATCCCAGAATTCTTGATGATGCTGGCCGGGCCGCTAGTGCTTTGGGTTAAATCGGTGTAAACGCAGGAACCTCTTGCAACTGGACCCGGCAGCCTTCTCAGATCCGGAGGCAGCTTCTTCGGGGTGTGGTGTGTGTGTGTGTGTGTGTGTGTGACAGCCCAGAACGTGACACGCACTTACCTGCAGTTTAAATTGATGCTGCCCCATTACTTGAAAGGCTGGCTTTTTAGTTTCTCCTCTGAAACCCCTTTTTACGTATTCCCAACTGCCTTCTGCCCCCCACCCCCCGCATTAAGACCAGAGATGCGTCCCATCTTTGAATCCATCGCAGTTTATCCATTTTTGCACAGAGTCTGCGTACTTTTTCTTTCAAGGTGCGGGGAACGAATCGCCCCACTGCAGATGCAACAGGCAAAGTCAGGAGGCGCAGGTCTTTATGCTGGTGGGCGATGCCGCAGACAGCGAATCTAGACTTCGTAGGACCTCCTTCCCCTTGCCCTTACGGGGCTTTTTTCCCCCTTTCTCCCAGCTAGCCTAAATCTAGAGGAAGTTCTGAAGTTCTTAGCCCTAGCTTTGAACAAAATCTGGCTTGAGGTTGGCGTGTTGAGGAACATTCGTCCTTCTGCATTTTTACTCACAGGGAACGTTTGGCCATATGCTCAGGGAACTGTGGTTGGAGCAACCGTCAGCGAAACCTGAGAAGATTGGAGATACGCACTCACACACACGAAGCCCAGTAATAGGAAGGAGTGGGAAAAATTTGAAGTTGAGAACATGAACTTCGCAGGCAGGAGATCGTCATGGTTGTCTTTTGGGTAAAAACGTGAGATTTAGTGGGCCGGGAGGGAGTAGTGGAAGCTAGTTTGATTTAAGAGCATCGAAATCAAAGCATTGCTTTGACCCTGTTGCACCGTTGAACAACTGCTCTCTTCTTGTTCTGATCCCTGCATTCACGCATCACGGTGAATGCTGGCTTGTTGGCTTGCTCCTGGTTTAACATGCAAACTCAGCCACTGTGGTGTGTGAATTCCGGTTTTTAGCTTCACCGTGATGGGGAGCTGAGCCACTGGAGTTTACGCACACTCCCCTTTGGCTTAGGGTCCCCCTGAATTCTCTGTTTTGGTTGCTCAGGAAGACGTGACGCAACTGGATTGCCTCAAGAAACCAAGTACTGCAACCAACTTATGTAATCCAGGGGCATTAGAGATTTGCCGATCTATCCAGCTTGAAGCGGTCGTGACTTTTTGATCCAGTCCAGCAAGATGGGGAGAGAGATTTTCAGGATTATTTATTTATTTATTTTGAACTCTGAAAATCAAGCAAGAAAATCCACTTGTTTTGGATGCGAGATTAAAGCAGCGTGCAAAAGTTTGCAAAAGTTTGGAGCTTTTTTCGGGGGGGGCGGAGCAGCTGATCTGAACAGGTGTGCCTCATTTTGCTGGTTGTAGCAAACAGTTGGAGCAGGAATCCTTGCTAATTCGCTGCAGGTAACCCAGAAGCCGAGCAATGGATCCCAGGCCCTTTTCTTTCGATCGTACGGGTGAATTCGTCCAGGGAGAGCCGGTTTGGTCCAGCGGTGACGGCCCCAGGCTAGAAACTGGGGGACGGCGAATTCTCGCCCCACCTTAGCCGCGAAAGCCGGCTGGGTGACCTTGGGCCAGTCCCTTTTTTGCAGCCCAACCCACCTCGCAGGGTTGCTGTTGTGGGGAAAACGAGGGGGGAATATCGCACACGCTCGCCGCCTCGAGTTCTTTAGGAAAATAATAAAAGACGAGATGCAAATGGACACGTCTCCAGCTCCACTCTGCGCTAAATGCGGTTGCTGTTGTCTGTGCACGTAGCTCAGAAGTGGACAAAGTCGAGCTTTTTGAACATCTTCGGTCTGGCAAGATGAACTGCGGCTTGAGCAGGGTGCAAATCGCTTTCAGTTATGACTTGAACGATGGACTTCGACTCCCAGGATGATCCAGCCAGCGAGCTGGGCGGGGAATTCTGGGAACTGAAGTCCCGACATCTTCAGGTTGAGAAGATGCAGGGAATGCTCTGCTTTTTGAACAGGAGGAAAATCAAACGATTTCTGCGCTAAGATGCCCGGCATTCCCTAGCCTGGGATGATTCAACAATAAGGACGTTGAGGCTGCTGGCCAGCCCTCCCTTCCTTGAAAGGAAAGACCAGGTTTTCTGAGCGCGAGAGGACGAGGCAAAAGATTCGATTTCGATCTGATTAGTCCAACTATGCACGTGCATCTATTGTCTCCCCTGTTTCGTACAAGAAAAGACACGGAGCAATGCGAGGCGTTCGGTCCTCAGCTGAATCTGCCCGCTGTTCCACAAGGTGTTGCTCGTGCGCTCCCGTGATGACCGTCAATCCACAAGGGAGAGAAGAACCTTGTTTTAAAATATATGCGGAATAAAATTAAGAATGCGGAACGTGCGCGGTCCTCTTCTTAACGGTGGGCCACCCGATGCCGTGGGGCGCACAAGCCACCGTTCAGGGTTTTTTTAATGGGAAGCTTAGGGTGGTATTAAACTGGCACAGGTGGCTGAGGGTTGCTGTGCGCAGAAAGGAAAAATTGTGCGCTTTGCATTATTGTCTGACGGCTGTATTCCTGTTCCACATCTCCCGTAGAAGAGCCTTGAGTCGCTCGGCCACGTAGCCTCGTCAGCGATAGTTCGGTTCCTTCCCAATATCTTGCACCTCACCACTTTTCATTCCGTCCGTTTCGATTACCCACCGGCTCAGATAACTTCATACACATCCAGGGTAAAGCAGATGTTTACAGCTGTGGCTTCATGCTTTCAGTCACTCGTACTGTCCCTCACAGCCAGCGCCTCTGCGCTTTAAGCTGTGTGGACTTCAAATCCCAGAATTCCCCAGGCAACGTGCTAGGGAATTCTGGGAGTTGAACTCCACAGATCTAAAGTTGCCAAGTTTGCGGGCGGTTGGGGGAAACTGCTCTAAATTAATGTTTCTCAACCTCGGCAGCTTTAAAATGTGTGGATCCCCACAATTCCCCACACACAGTTGGGGAATTCTGGGAAGTGAAGTCCACACATCTTAAAAGTTTGCATGCTTGAGAACACTGCTCTGCATGGTTGAATTCTGGAAAAAGGGAAGCTGGGATTACATATTTGCCTTTTGCTGAGCATTCACCAGTGCTCCATCTTCATATCCAGGTAGGAACAGGGCATAGTTTAGCAATGACGTATAAGTCCTGTCAGTTTACTACAAGGTGGAAAGAGAGACCGGCTGTGTGCAGCGGCGACTGGCTGGTTCCCACGAAGTCGCCAAAAGACCTCTTTCTCTTTCGCTCCATCCAGTTCTGGAATAGTAATAGTTCCGCGGTTACATATTTGTTTTTAAAAAGAAAAAGGGGAAGGAAAACGTACAGGTATGGGTGCTAATGAGGAAAAGCCCATTTCATGTGATTTGAGATGAGGAATTAGTTCAGGGACTGAAGTTACAAAGGCACTGAGAAAAACGACTTATGACGGGTCCTCACACTTATGAACACTGCAGCATCCCCATGGTGACTTGATCAAAATTTGGGTGTTTGACGACCAGCGTGTATTGACGACGGTCGCAGCGTCCCTGGGTCATTTAATCACCATTTGCCACCTTCTCAGATGATTTCTGACGAGCAAAAGATGGGGCAAGCTGGATTTGCTTCACGCCCGCGTGATTCACTTAGCTGCAGCGATCTGCTTAAGAACCGTGGCAAAAAGGTTGTAAAACGAGATGCAATTCACTTAGCCATCGCTTGGCTTAGCAATGGAAATTCCGGCCCCCGTAGTGGTCATAAGTTGAGGGCTCCTGTGCAGTAAATCTCTTTTTATGCTCTGTCCTCTTCACTTGGGAATAAGCCTCATGGTTGGCAGATTATTCTAGAAAATGCACTCGTGGGTTTGGAACATCTCAGGACACCAAAATTGGCCCAATTTACCCATTTTATGATTTCAATACTTCATTTTTAGTTTGCTAGTTCCTGGCACGGCCGGTCAGTCGGCTTTTATCGCAGAAGGATGGGATGGCTCCTTTTCTCAACATTCTCCTCTGCCAAAGTCAGGGACAGTTTTCAAGAGAGGTGACACAGCCTCATTTGGAGGCCAAAGGCTGGGACGGTGTATCAGTTATTTGAAAGGTGGCTGTATTCCTTGCCATCTAAAGTTTTCCTGTATTTATGAAAATAAAAACAATTTTCCCCCAAAGGATCTGCTTTGTACCTGGTGCAACTTTCTGTTCTAGGTAGAGAAGAAAAAGACTGCAAAGTCTTCTGAGTTTTTTGCCCCAAGATGTACAGTCCGGACGCTCAACTGTTAACCATTCTAACCTTTCTTTTTAACCTCTGCTGGGTCTTCTCGGGTTTTGTGTTTGACTGCCTTAAGTGGGTGTTTGAACAGAGGTAGAGTAGACATCAAATAAATAAGGCAGTTTTCCCAAGCAATCTGAAAGCAACCTGAGCTTAGTTCCTTCCATGCTTTCAATTGTTAGGGATGCTGCACAACTAAGTCCAGCCTTCCCAACTTTGCATTCTCCGCATCTCATCATCTAATAAGCTGTTTGAGAACGATGGGCAAAGTATGGCCAATAGATTGGAAGATTAATAGATGTCAATAGACACACAGAGATAAATCACATATGCACACCATTCAAAAGAGACAATTAGAAAAGCTAAGGAGGAAACATAAGGACCAGAACACATCCTCTCCAGCAACTAACACCCAGATAAGCAGGGATTAATCCCAGACAAGCAGAAGACAAAACCCTAATCGCCACGGAGAAAACCACCCCCCCCCAAACCCTGGCCGGGCAAGTTACTGTATATAAACAGGGAGCAAACCCCACATTCACTAATACTGATGAGGTTACCAGGTTGGGTAATGAAACGTCTGCAAGCAAACAACCAAGCTCAGAGAGGACTCCACAATTCAATCCTGGGCTAGAGAGACTCTCTTCTACTGGATCCATCACCTCCCCTGAATCAGACACAGTGCTGGGCTGTACAGTTTGCAGTCTCACTGCCCATCTTTTTATAATCCTTAACATTTGTTCTGCTTTGCATGATTGCTAAAGAGAGACAATACCATTTTCTGCCATAGTAGGGGAAATGGATGGATACTTGGGCTTGTTGGAGATCTGGAGATGAAGCATGAGATGAGTTGGAGCTCCCACAAATGCACATATAGCTTCTGATAGAGAAGGTTCTGGATTGGACCTGGCTTATTTTCACAACAAATGGAAGTGTATGTGTGTATGTGTGAAGAAAGAGAACATGCAAGCAAGTGGTTCCTGGGCATTCTCACAATGAGAATGTTATATAACTATAGCTGAGTTATAGCTATGAGTAATGTTATTTATATTTTTCTCAAATTTATATGCTGCCGATCTCATGAGTGACTCTTGGCAGCTTACAATCACTCAAAAAATAAATAGTAACATTAAAATTTAAAATTAATCAGATGAGGAGGGGAGAGCAAGATGCTCATGGGGGAAGGCACAGTTGACTAAATCTGCCAATCATCTCTGTGATGACATAATTACTATCAAGAAGCTGGGTTCAATGAGACCCTATATAGATAGATGAGAATCTTGAATAAACCTTCCTCCATCATGTCTGGGCTTAGTGCTATTTATGAACTCCATTTACACTAATGAGCATCTATCCTTTGGAAGGATCTTACCCCCCTCCCAAGATTCAGATGGCCTTGACCTTGTTGGCCTTCAGAAAACTTTAAAAAACTATTTCCCCTGAACTGGGGGCCAGGACAAGCAAGGGCCTATCAGGAGGAATGCATGACTTATGAGCCAGATCATCTGTTAATAATTGTTTGATTTTAATTCATTTTTTTGGATGGATTTTTTCTTTTGGTGGTTTTAAGAGCCCCAGAGTTTGAGTTGTGTGGCTCTATAAATGACTTAAATAAATCAGTGATAATTCCCTGCCGCTTTGTCCAATGACAAAGTGATGCCCTGGTACATGACATGAGTAGAGCTGCCCGATTAACAGATAAAAATCTTTTATCAAAAACAAGTGGACAATATGCAACCCCTCCTTCTCTTTTAATGGGAGAAGGTACTTTCCACAACCACCTTGCTCCCACTTGAGGGAAGTGGGACTTGAACTCCCATAAGTCTTAGACAACCAAGGCCACATTAGTTGAGAATGATGAGAGTCAGTCTCCAAGTAATGGAGGTTGGATATGACAGTCTCCAAGTAATGGAGGTTGGGGATGATAGGCTTCCAACAGTGTTTTCATAGATGCTACATTTACAGGTCGGCCTTGATTTTCAACTATTTGTTGAGCACCACAACGTAACTGAAAAAAGTGGCTTATAACCGATCCCCAGAGTTATGACTGTTGCAGCATCCTCACAGTCACATTATCAAAGTTCAGGTGCTTTATTTACAATAGATCCCATAACTTGGGGTCATGTGATCACCATTCGTGACCTTCCCAGCCAGCTTCTAACAAGCAAAGTCAATGGGGGAAGCAAAATTTGCTTAATGACTGCATGATGCATTTAACAACTGCAGTGCTTTGCTTAACAATCATGGCAAAAAAGGTCGTAAAATTGGGTGTCAGTCACTTAATAACCGCCTTGCGTAGCAAGGGAAATTCTGATCCCAATTGCAATCGGAAGCCGAGGACTACCTGTAACTGACAGCCAGCAAGGATTGCATGATATAATGGGGAAGGTGCTGGACTAAGACCCAGTAAGACCTAGGTCACCACCTATTAGCCTCAATGAGATTAGCCAGATGGGAGTCACAACCAGATAATTAATTCTACTTTAGTGTAAATCTTGATTTGACAGAATCTTGCAACTTTGAAAGTGCATCTCTCTGCCCCACCCTGTCTCCTGTACAGCCTAAGAAACTAGGGAGGGTGTTTTCTGACCTCTTGACCCACCCACTATCCAGGTATGTTGTCTCTTACCTGACCATTCCCTAGACAGCATCTCTTCCCCATCACTCAGGGTCTTTCCCGCACACTGTACCACCACCATCAACTACTAGAAGGTCTGTGGGCCAGATCCACTTTCTCAGCTAAACCTACCCCACAGAGCTGCTGCCTCAGGGCTCAGATTAGGAGTCTTTCTCATATATATCTGCTTCCTGGATCACTTCCGAGTCCAAATGTTCTTTTTACAAGGGAGAAAAAAGATACTATGTATCTTAATAAATTGCCATTTTGTTGGAAGTCCCAAAAATAATGACTGAAGCACTCTCGTTTGGCTCAACCTTGGATTCATATTTTAAAAGAGGCGGCGGGGGGGGGGAGAGGCAAGGAAATGTCAAAGATGGCCTGTTGCAGTGTTAGAACCGACCAAGAGCCCACAATGACTAATTCATACCCTGCAGCATCCCAGCTCCCTGTAGAGATTGTGGCTCAATGAAATGTAATCGCTCCTTGTTTCATGTCACAACTGTGGAAGTCATAAAGGAACCCACAGAAAGAGGGGGGGATTGAAAATGCAAATAGGCGTTGCAATGATTTCTCGATAAGAGGTGGGGCACTTAAACAATTTTCTAGAATCTGGATATTTAACCTTTTCCAAAGCATTGCTTCAAAGCATAATCATCCCCGCTGGTCAGTTCCTTATGCCCCCAAAGTCCTGGGATGGGGAGACAGAATTCTTTGCTCCTGAGTCAGACTATTTGTTTTTCTCCCGAAAGGGTCACTCTCCGACCCTGAGCCTTGCTTGCTGGCCATCGCCCTTTGCAGGCTGGCCACGATTCAAAGGCTGTCCCTGAACCATGCACACTCCGCAGCAGGTGGGACATCAGAAGCATGCCCAGGAACATGGGTTGCATGGCTGCGGCCAACGTCAACCGGCGGGGGAAGCCGAGGGCGCGACGTGGCAGGAATCAGCCTGCCTTCAGGTGAGCAAGGCTCTAGTCCTCGCGGCTTCCAGATCTGGCGTCGCGGCTCCCTCTGGTGGCGAGCCGGGGAATGGCCGCCTGCGCGCCCAGGGAGCGAGATTACCGAACAGAACTGGAAGAAGACCGCCGACTCTAACCTGAAAAAATCCGGACGGCCTCTAGATGGCGGCAAAGCCGTACAGAAAACTCGTCCGGCTGGCTCCTGCTCTGTGCTGCCTGCGGGACTCAAGGAAGTACCTGCCCATCCGGCTTGGCAGCCGGGCAGAGCCGGAGCCCGGGCGCCGGGCGCACCGGCGCGCCGCTCAGTCTGTTTCCCTGCGAGCGATCGCGCGATCCGCCTGATCCGCCTTGCGACCCGGAGACGCGAGGCGAGCGGGCGAGGGCCGGGGGGGACGATCACCGTGTAAGGAAGGGGACGAGCTCGTCGGCAGGGAGCGGCGAAGCAGATCGCGAAAAACGTGGCTTGACCTCGGGGGGCAGCCTCTAAAAATCCAGATTTTTACACGGAGAACCCCCGGCTGCTCCGGCAGAGGGATCTACTGGGCTCCAAGATCGGAGGAACTTGGCGTGAGTTGGATTTTCTCCTCAACTTTCTTAAAATCCGGAAGTGAAGCTTCAGGGCTGCTGCGTATTTCAGCCCGCGAGAGGTTTAAGAGGACGAGCAGGGAATCCCTTCCGATCGCTCCGATCCTCGCCCGGAGGGCGGGGGGGGACGATCCGTTAAAGGGCCCGCCTCAGAGAGAGGCCGGTGCCCGCGGCCGGCAAGAGCGACTCAGGTGCAGCTTGTCATCGCCCGGGAAGTTTTCCTGGGTGCATTTCTGCCTGTTGCGTAGGCAGAGGGGGCGCGGTGTGTCTGTGGGGGGGTCATTTTAAAGTGCATCTCTGCGATTGAGGGGGTTGGCAGCCAGACTAACTGGCGGAGCAGAGCATTAATGCACTCCCTGAGTAAGGATCTGATCTGGCGTCCGGGGGGATAAAAGGGCGTCTTCCCAAAGAAGCAATCTTTTCCCGCCTGGACCAGGCGGGCTGGGGGGAGCTGCGGTCCAACCTT